>APFE031643580.1:6572-54615 GCA_000404065.3 Pinus taeda | reverse complement strand
GGAAGGAGAATACCCCACAAGCCATATGCTTGTTCATACAATAATACTTCTCTTCATATCTCTCCATGTGGAGTCTCTAGCCTCTATATAGGCCTCATACATACAATACCATGCATCATTACCATGGTTTCCTCATACCATCAACTAATACCATGGGCCCTTTACATTATTATTAACTACTTGTGGTCCCTTACATGACATGGGTTAACCACCTTATTTATTACTATGGCCCATCCCATTATTACATTATTACCTTGGTTACCTCCCTCGGTACCCCATATTACCCCCCTAGGTATATAACACCGTGGCTTCATCCTTCTTCCATGTCATTCGTTTCCCTCATTAGGGGAAAATTGTCACAGTTGACCAGCTTTCCTTCTTCACTTCCTCTTCTGATGGAAATGTACCGTTCGTTGAACATACCTTTGTTCCTTTTGAGAGTGTGGGAGCCGGGTTCTTCAAAGAACCCGCCCTTATGGGTGTTTTCTCCCTCCCACCTCCCAACCTCGCCTCTATCTCCATGATCTCGGTTCGTTCTAATCCTTGGGCCCTGCCCCCTGTCGACCAAATAGAATCGTGGGGTGAGGAGATGCCATTGAGTCCAGCTGAACTCAACTACATTGAAATTGTTGCTGCATCGACCCCTGATACTCAACCCACTGCTTCAAGTGGGGCTCTTGACTCAGATGATTTCCCCCCCTGGTTTGGAGAATACACCTCCTCGGATCCATTAAAGGAAATATTTCCTTCCAACGAGGCCATTATAGAGACTGTCTCTGGAAGAATGTCCGTGGTCCCCTCTTCGCCACTGTTCTTCCTTTCTCCCTACCCTCCGGGAAACACTGCTTTGTCTCGAGCAGTTTGCTCCATGTCTCCCTTTCCAGCCTCTTCAGACGCCCATCCAGATTTATCATACATCGTTTGAAGGGAATTTAGGGAACATCAAGCAGACGCAACCCAGCGACATCTCTGTTAAGACAGGGATTGTCGAGAACATTTATATAGGAGTCACTTGCACTCCTGAGGAGATTCAGATATACATCACACTTTTCCACGAATTTCGTGATGTTTTTGCATGGTCCTACAAATAAATGGCCAGTATTGATAC
Organism: Pinus taeda; assembly: GCA_000404065.3. Lineage (NCBI taxonomy): Eukaryota > Viridiplantae > Streptophyta > Pinopsida > Pinales > Pinaceae > Pinus > Pinus taeda. The sequence continues at coordinate 53,507 of APFE031643580.1, read as the reverse complement.
ATCCATAGTATTGCACGAGATACCTACGTATCCCGGGGCCAAACCTGTTCATCAGCGTTTGCGTCCCGTGAACCCCCGTAAGGCGGCAGCTATCAAAGCAGAAGTTGAAAAACTTCTTAAAGCTGGATTCATTTATCCTATCCCACTGACAGATTGGGTCTCAAATATTGTCCTTGTAGATAAAAAATAGGGTACCATCCGCGTCTGTGTCGATTATCGTGACATTAATCAAGCTTGCCCAAAAGACAACTACCCCACACCGTTCATTGACCAACTCATTGACGAGTGTGGGGCAACGAAATATATTCGTTTATGGACGGCTTCTCTGGTTACAACCAGATTAATATCGCCCCCGCTGATCAACACAAGATGACCTTTATCTGTCCGTGGGGCACTTTTGCTTACAAAAAGCTCCCCTTCGGTCTTAAGAATGCTGACGCTACCTTCCAGCGTGCGATGTCTTATGCCTTCCACGATATCCGACACATCGTACAGCCTTATCTAGATGACCTCCCCGCTCATTCAGCTAAGCGCGTGGACCACCCATCGCACCTTCGCGAGATTTTTCTTCGCTGTCGACACTATAATATCCAACTAAACCCGCATAAATGTGTCTTCTGCGTCGAATCTGGCCGACTTCTCGGGTTTATCGTCTCCCAAGAGGGCATCCGCTTGGATCCCCTTAAAGTCGAGGCAATTGTGAATCTTCCTCCCCCTGCTACTTTGCGGCAATTGCAGAGCTTGCAGGGAAAAGCTAATTTTCTAAGACGATTCATCCCAAACTATGCCAAAGTGGCAAAGGGTTTCACCCTGTTACTTAAGCGTGACACCCCATTTCGATGGGATGCCATAGCCAAGGAGTCTTTTTCTCGTCTCAAAACTCTCCTAGTTTCCGCCCCTTTGTTGCGGCCTCCAAATTATCATCATGACTATACACTATATTTGGCCGCTGCCGACACCACCATCGGTATGGTTTTGGTACAAGATGATGACGATGGCATCGAACATGTCATTTACTACCTTAGTCACAACTTTCTAGATACGGAGACTCGATATGCATATGTAGAGAAGTTGGCCCTCGTCGCTGTTTGTGTGGTTCAACGATTCCGTCACTATATTTTGTTGCGTACTACGACGGTGATCTCCAATTGCAACCCCATGACTTAAATTCTCTCACGACAATTGCTGGGGGGTAAATACTCAAAGTGGATTGTCATCCTCCAAGAGTTTGACTTGGAATTTACTACTGCCAAGTCCAAGAAATCACTCGTCTTTGCTGAACTTTTGTGTTCTTTTCCATTCGCCGCTACTTCCTCTCAGATAAAGGATTCTATTCCAGACGAAACTCTTTTCCTTATCAGCACCCTCGATCCATGGTACGGGGACATTATTATCTACTTGCAGATGTCCTCTTTCTATCCCGAGACCTCGAAAGATGCTCGTCGACGGATTCGACACCAAGCCCAACCATATCGCATCGTTGGGGACACCCTATACCGTCTCGGTGTTGATTCGGTTCTTCGCTAATGCTTAACCTTCGAAGAAGCCGAGAGAGTTCTAAATGACTGCCACTCTGGTGCTTGTGGCGGTCACATGTCTGGATATGCCACTGCACAGAAAATCCTCTGTGCTGGCTACTTCTGGCCTTCCATTTTCAAGGATTGCATTCTTGCCGTCCGTTCCTATCATGAATGCCAGATTTACCAATGGAAGATGCGTGCACCCCCTTCCCCGCTGCACCTCGTTGTAACCGTTGGCCCCTTTGCCAAATGGGGCATAGATTATGTGACATGTAACCCTCGCTCGGCCGGGGGGCATGGATACATCATCGTTGTTGTAGATTACTTTACGAAATGGGCCAAGGTGATGCCTACATTGCTAGAAGACGGTCACACCGCGGCAAAGTTTCTGTTTAACCATGTTATTTCGCGGTTCGGAGTTCCACAATCCATTGTCACTGATCATAGAAAACATTTTCATAATCATATGATGGCTGAGTTAATAACCCAGCTAGGTCTCAGGCATGATAGTTCAACTCCGTACTATCCTCAGGCAAACGGTCAAGTGGAAGCCGTGAACAAGGTCTTGGTCACGATGCTTCAAAGAACTATTGGCATGCACAAGTCTAGTTGGCATTTGATGTTGTTCTCCACTTTGTGGGCCTACCATACCTCCGTGAAGGACGCCACCGGTTTCACTCCTTTTCAGTTAGTATATGGACTAGAGGCGACCCTTCCCATTGAGTGTGAGATTCCTTCACTGAAATTAGCCGTCAAGTTACTCCCCGATACTACTCCTATAGAAGAGCGGCTTCTTTACTTGGAACGACTGGATGAGACACGTCGTCTAGCCTCCATAGCTATTGAAGCTCAAAAGAAGCGAGTGAAAACTCACTTCGATAATACTGTTAACCCCCGCTCTTTCATCGAGGGAGATCTAGTACTGCTCTACGATCAAGCTAATGATAAGTTGGGGGCAAGAAAACTTGAGCCAATGTGGCATGGTGTTATGCTTCTTGACCTGTAAATGATACCCAAATACAGAATATGCGAAGAAAAAAGACCGATAACACAAAATATGCGAAGAAAAGATATCCAGAACACAGAATAGCGAAGACTTTATTATTCAGAGAGTAATGTTCACTTGCCTCTTCGAGGGGCAACCTCCAATAGAGGCAGAGCTCGATTACAAAAATAAGAGCACGATGCTCCTCGTAGGGAGTTACTATCCTTTATATATGACTCCTACAAGTAATTACCATTGGGTCAATACCGGCTATTACTATACCGTCGGCCCATTTTGAAACTAAACTGTGGGTTCCTTTATTAATTGCGGATTAACACTTACAATTATTAATATGGGCTTGATTGACTATTGATTATGACGTGGTCCCATTACATAGATAAGGGGGTTAGGGTGGGACTCTAACATGCCCACCCCCTTAAGACTAGCCTTGTCCTCAAGGCTGAAGCTGCGGAAACTGCTGCAAAATAGTGGCTGGCTCCCAAGTTGCATCTTCTGGAGAGGTGTCTTTCCATTTGACTAGGACTTCCTTAATCATGCGGCCGCGCAGTTGCTTGACTCGTGTGTCGAGGACCTGTTCCGATTGAAGCCAAATGGATCCTTCTTCATCCAATTCCGGTAGACTGGTCTGAATTCTACAATTATTCCCAATCACTTTCTTGAGGCATGAAACATGAAAAATTGGATGGATTTTTGTAGTAGGTGGCAAAGCCAACTTGTAGGCCACTTCTCCAATGCATTGAAGTACTTGATATGGTCTGTAGAATTTGGGAGAGAGTTTCTGACATCTTTTGTCTTTGAGGGATGTTTGCTTATATGGTTGGAGCCGTAAAAAAACCTGATCCCCTTCTTGAAATTAGCGCTCTGAGCGATGCTGGTCTACCTGTTGCTTCATGCAGTTCTGAGCTTTGTGAAGATTCTGTCGAAGATGGGCGAGCATAGTTGCGCGGTGTTGTAGGAGTTGATCCATTGCTTGGACTTTTGAGTAGCCCTTGAGATATGAAGTAGGTGAAGGTGGGAGTTGACCATATACTGCTTCATATGGAGTCATTTTGGTGGTGGCATGATAGTTGGTGTTATACCACCATTTTGCCAGAGGTAGCCACTGTACCCAAAGGTGTTGTTTTTCTGAAGTAAAACACCTAAGGTAGGTTTCTAGATATTTGTTGACTGCTTCAGTTCGACCATCTATTTGCGGATGGTAGGAAGTACTGAGTTTTAGTTGAGTGCCTTGTATTCTGAAGAGTTCCTGCCAAAAATTGCTGGTGAAGATCGGGTCGCGGTCGGACACAATAGAAATGGGCATGCCATGCAATTTGAAGATCTGATCCATGAAAGTTTGAGCAACCAAGGTGGGTGTAAACGGGTGGGGGAGAGCGCAGAAATGAGCATACTTCGACAATCGGTCCACAACCACCATGATGACTGACTTGTTCCCTGAATTTGGAAGACCTGTAATGAAATCCATAGAAACTTCTGTCCAAATTGATGCCGGAATGGGCAATGGTTGTAATGTTCTTGGTGTGTTGACTATTTCCCCTTTGTGGCCTTGACAGACCTCGCATTCGGTTACGAAGGTAAGGATGTCCTTTTTCATGCCTGTCAAGAAAAATGATCTTCTGGTGCGAGCATACGTCTTCTGAAAGCCCGAATGTCCTGCAATGGGAGATGAGTGCATCTCTGCCAAAATGCTACTTTTGAAGGTGGATGTTGGTGATATTACGACTCTGTCCTTGTAGCGAAGAATATCATCCTTCCACGAGTAGCCTTTGGTGGGATTTGGATCTGCTTGTAATTGAGAAATGAGTTGGGAGAGCTTAGGGTGTGAAAACCATTCTCTACGAGCTTCTTCAATCCATTCTGGAATGGGGAGGGAAATAGCTAGCAGGGTACTTTCTTCCTCAAACTGGCGAGATAATGCATCTGCTACACTATTGTCTTTCCATTTCTTGTATATGATCTCATAATCATATCCCAACATTTTGGCTAGCCATTTATTTTGTTGTGGGGAGGAGAGGCGTTGCTGGAAAAAATATTTAAGACTGTGATGATCTGTGCAGATTTGGAAATGTCGCCCCAATAAATAAGGTCGCTAGGTGTCGACTGCATGTAATATGGCCATCATTTCCTTCTCGTATGTAGATTGGCCCTGATTCTTCCCACTGAGTTGTTGGCTTGTGAAGGCCAATGGTCTCCCTTCTTGCATTAAAACTGTCCCAATACTTGTTCCTGAAGCATCACATTCAATGACGAAAGATTTGGTGAAGTCAGGTAGTGCTAAAACTGGAGTGGAATACATGGCATTTTTTAGAGCTGTAAAGGCCTGTTGTGCTTCCTCCTTCCAGACGAATGAATTTTTCTTTAGGAGTTGGGTGAGGGGCTTCGCTATGCGACCATAGTTGCGGATGAATTTACGATAATAGCCTGTGAGACCCAAAAATCCGCGTAAGCTCTTCAAGGTCTTAGGTTGAGGCCATTCCTGCATTGCTTGGATCTTTTTTGGGTCCACCTTGACACCCTCACGCCCCACAATGTGGCCTAAATACTCTACCTCTGCATGCCAAATGAACACTTTGACATCTTCATGAATAATTTCTGCTTGCGTAGCAGTTGCAAGAGTAGATCTACATGCTGAAGATGTGCTGCCCAAGTGCAACTATAGATGAGGATGTCATCGAAGAAGACATGGACAAATTTCCTGAGACATGGTTTGAGAATGTGGTTCATAAGGCTCTGAAAAGTAGAGGGGGCATTACAAAGACCAAATGGCATGACCAGGAATTCATAGTGGCCTTCATGAGTTCTGAAAGTAGTATTGGGTATGTCGACTTCCTTCACGCGGATCTGGTGGTAATTTGAGCGAAGATCCAACTTCGTGAAAAATTGAGCCCCGTTGAGTTCATCCAGCAAATCATCAACCACGAGAATGGGAAATTTATCTTTGACTATGAGCTTATTGAGGGCCCTGAAGTCATGACACATCCGCCAATCCCCATCTTTTTTGAGCATCATAACCACTGGAGATGAATAAGGACTGATGCTGGGACGAATGACCCCTGCTTCCAAAAGTTCCTTGATGATGTTTTCTATTTCGTTCTTTTGGGTGAACAGATATCTGTATGGGCGCACATTTGGGGGTTGGGCCCCTGGAACCAAGGTGATGCTATGATCATGTTCCCCTCGCGAGGGTGGAAGCCCATGAGGCTTGTCAAAGACCGGGAGATGGTTGTTTAAAATCTGTTGCATCTCAGGATGAAGTGGCGGCTGCTTGGTTTCAACTCCCTGGATGGCATTAAATTGAGCTACCACTCCATGATTGCCCTTTTTCAACAATTTTTCCATCTTATGCGAGCTTATGATAGAGGGGGCTGCTGCCTGGAGTCCTCGGAGGTTATGTGTGTGGTTGTTCTGCTTAAAACTCATATACAACTCCTGGAAATCCATTGTGATTGGCCCAAGAATGCGGAGCCAGTCAGCTCCGAGGACAATGTCACAACCCCCCATGTTGATGGCAAACATGTGGGTTTTCAACTGATAATCTCCCATTTGAAGTTTGACATTTTCACAACGGCCTTCACATTTCATTGTGCCCCCATCTGCAATTTTAACTTGGAAGTTAGAAACTACTCATATAAAGCAGTGCACTGTTTCTACGACTTTTTGATGGATGAAATTATGTGTACTTCCACTATCGATCAGAACCACTACTGGGTGATGTTTAATAAACCCTCTGATTTTGAGCATTTGAGGAGAAGAAATCCCTACCAGGGCATGCAACGAAATAACTGGTTCGTTAGAGACATCGTCCTGTTGGTTATCGTCCTCTAGCGGCTCATGTTCCTCAAGTGTAGGATCTTCCTCTGTTGAGTTGGAGTCAATGGCATCTATTTGAAATAATTTGGGCTCCTTACATTTATGACATGGGAAGTATTTGTCATCATAGTAGTAGCATAGTCCTTGCTTCCTTCTTTCAGCCATTTCCGTCGGGGACACCTTTTGGACCTTAAGTGTTTGAGTCGTGTGCTGCGCCTGTGGGAGGCGACCTTTAGCGGGGAAATTTGGTCGACTGTATTGGGCTGCTAATGCACGTTCCACCTTACAAGCTACCTTGCAAGCCTCCATCCACATGGGAGGGTGGTGAAGTAGCGCTTGAGCTCTGATGGCTTCTTTAAGACCGCTGATAAAGCATTCCGTGTAGAACTCATCTGAGAGACCCTTAGTGCGGAAAGCTAACCTTTCAAAAGCATTAATATATTCCTCTACTGTACCAGTCTGTCTGAGCTTAGTGAGAAGACCCAAATAAGAGTCTTCTTGTTCAAAGCGATCTTTAAGAGCTTTGGTAAATTGGGCCCAAGTCCTAAAATAGCCATTGGAGCGCTGATGCCATTCCCACCATTACCACCATTCATTATCGAAGTACATGCTCCCCAACACAAGCTTAGTCACATCATCTAGGATCTGATTCAATTTGAAATACTGGTCCATTTGGGATAGCCATGCTGCTGGGTGAGAACCATCAAATTTATGCATATCCAACTTAGGAAGTCGTTGATTGGGTGGTGGGTGGGTGTGCCACACATGAGGAGAGTGGCTAGATTCACCGTAAATGCCTTCATAGCCATTATATCCCTCCTCGTGGGCTTGCTCCTTTCCGTTTGACCTCAAATCCTCCTTGCCTTCTCCTTGCAATTTCTATAGCTGGAGACTCATTCCTTGAAGTAGTTGGGTCATGTTACTCAGATCTATTTTGTCCAGCTGAGTGTGGATTTTGTTCACCGCTTCCTCCAGTTTGTCCATCCTTTCATTGGCCATCACTTGAACTCTAGTTGCTACCATACACCGTTGTGATAAAAGAAAATTGGGACCACCAAAAACATTTTTGCCCAATTAATTGAATGGTACCACGATGCTCAGCTCGTTGTCCTGATTTTAATGGGCTATATCACCAATAAGCATCCCGGAACATCTCAGATTTTTAATGGTTTTTTTTTTTTTTTTAGAAAACTCCTAACAGAGTTTTACTCCTTCTTGATCAATACTGCAGTCGCCAAATCCTCAAAATGTCAATGCAGCCAAAAGTCCTGCGAAAATTATACCCTGGTATAGGAACCCTGCACAATGCTTCTTGTCTGTTGGATCTGAGAGAATTGACTGGTTGGGGCCGATGTCTGCTACAGCTGCACTCCTTTGCTCAAGCGGATCTGGAAGAGATGATGAGTAAAAAATGAACTAGGGTTTTGGGGAGTGTCAGGTGCTACAGATCGCAATATGCATAAGGGTCTGGCAGTAGTACTCGGCCCAATGTTTCAAGGCTCTAACTAAGGAGGGTCGACCGTACCCTTAGCCATACCACCCGACTACCCTATCGTACAGGTGATTAATCTCTCCGAGTGCTGTTCTCGGTGTACTGTAGCCGCAAGACGGTTTCTGGTTTATCTATGGCGAGGTTTCAGGGAGCCTATGGGGCTTCCGATATACCCAGAGGGTACGTGGAAGACAGTCCGTGCACGGTTCTGTCTAATGCACTACTACTCGAAGGGGTACCCACAGGGGTTACAAGGGAGTCCAACAGAAATGACCACCTCTTGTATTTCCTGCGTGCATGCCTCCCCAAATCTGCAGATTTATGCACTCAACGATAGATCCCATGGTTTAAAGATGTTAGAACACGTCTCGAGCCAAAAAAAAATTGCTACTAAATGGAGATCCCACCGGCCCTGGAAAGTGCTCTGATACCACTTGTTATTCTCTTAACCTGCAAATGATACCCAAATACAGAATATGCGAAGAAAAGAGACTGAGAACACAAAATATGCGAAGAAAAGATACCCAGAACACAGAATGGCAATGATTTTATTATTCAAAGAGTAATGTTCACTTGCCTCTTCAAGGGGGCAACCTCCAATAGAGTAGGGTTCGATTACAAAAATAAGACACGATGCTCCTCACAGGGAGTTTCTATCCTTTATATATGACTCCTACATGTAATACCAAGGGCCAATACCGCGTATTACTAATACCATCTATCTAATACTACGACCCATTTGCAACTAACTGTTGTTCCTTTATTAATTGCGGATTAACCACTTACAATTATTAATATGGGGTTTATTGACTCTTGACTATGACGTGGTCCCATTACATAGATAAGGGGGTTAGTGTGGGACCCTAACAGAGACTGGGATCTCGCCTTTTCATTCCATGGGTGGAAACAAACAACAACAGAAAAACAAAGATGCTTAAGGGGATAATTCCAAAGGAATACCTGGATAATCGTATAGACTATACAGACACTGCAGTGATATCACAACAAGATCGAACAAAGGATTCATAAGATAAACAACCATTCCTAGCTAACCTTCAAAAGTCGGCAAACTCTTCGGAGTCAAATAGGATTATCCAAAGATTCTGGGACAAATTCGTATGGTGACCCAGTATCTGAGGGAGGAGGAGGACATGATGATAGAGGTTGAATACTCAAAACAATTCCAATTTCAACACTTTGATCCTCAAGTGATTGCGGAAGTTTAGGGAGAGGCTCCTCATATGATCTTTCAGATGGAGGAGAGGAAGAGGAATCATGTGAACTTGATGGTTTGGCCATGCTAACTTTGTCTCAAACAACAAGAAGAGAGAGATTAATTTCAAGGATTTTAAAGTGTATTTAAAGGTATACTCATGATGTGGTCCAGAAAAACACTAATAGCAATGTTATGTGTTTGTGGGCAATAATTGTTTTAAGACACTGAAACAAACTAGTGCTTTTTCATGTTTTAAGAGTTAAGAAAAAAGAAAAGTTCACTCTATCACTTTCGTTTTGAAACAAGCTCAAAAGGAAAATCACTCAATCATGTTTTATATTTAGGGAGTCAAAAAGATTAAAATGACTATTCAGGATAATCTAAGAAAAAAGTATTACCAGGTAACCATGAACTGTAGAATACCTCTCGGTGAACCGAGAATTATGGACAAGCAATCTCCACGAATGTTGTGTTTGTTGTATCATGTTTACAAGGTGGCAGACTTTATTTCTAATGGATAATGGATTGAAGCCTAGTGGGGTCTCCCTTTATATACATGAAGGTACAAGGAGCACAAATCCATACTACTGCTCTCTAGTGCCAAAGAGAATGGTAGCTACTAGGTTTAAAGACACCAAAACACATCTCTAGCCTAGAACTTCTAAATATGAGTGTTAAGTTTCAAATGCGCCTTAGGTTAATTGAAGACATTTTAAAGTTTATCTTTAAATTATGTCTTAGTTTTTAGGCCTTATCAATGTGACTCAAATAAAAACTCTGATATGCAGCTAAATGATACAAAACCCTTTCAATTTGATGAATGTTTACACTAATGAGAGTAGAGAAACCAATTAATGCAATAAACAAGCAACTGAAAGCAAGATGAGCTTCTCACTACTTCACTTTTGAAAACAAAATAATGAAATTTCTTTCCACTTCCTATCTTTCCTATCAAATTCACTTCAAGTATTCCTTTCAACAGTAAAGATAAGACATTTCTTTTCAAATGAAAATGACAATGCAACTCTAGTTTTGAATGATGCTAGCTAATGCAACATATTGATTTAGAAAACTAGAATTATCTATTTTCAATGGAATGCTAAGATTAATTTTTCACATACACTTCAATGAAAATTTTCAAACAATCAACATCAATCAAATGGAAAGTAGAAAAAGACAATTTTTCCCAAACCAATGATGCAAAGACTCGACCAAAAATAGGATGAGCAATGTAATCTATGCCCAAAAAGAGATGCTTAATCAAGAGAAGAACAAATGAAACTTTTCAATCTTGTTTAGTTGAAATCAAAGCGATAAAATCACTAAAAAACAAAATGCATGGAGTAGCTAACCAACAACTTGACTTGTTGAGTACACTAACAGCTAAATGAACGATGACCTAGATGCCCTAGGGCCACGAACCATCCAAAGATTCAAAAAATCCAGTAAGGAAATGGAAAACCAAAAAATCACGCAAACCAAGCTATTGAAGCTTTTGAGTCAGGGATAACATGGGAAAAATAGGATAATAAGCAGAAATTAAGAGGGAAAGAGACACTGGTTATGATCCAGGAGAAACCATGATCTTCATCTACAAGAATCAACGTGATTTCCTTACTAACAAAACACACCAGAAGGGGGTATGGCATGACTGTTTTAAAATAAACCTCTTTGGTAAACACAACTGTCAGAAAATTAAATGTGTTGATTGAGGATTTCAGGAAAAAAATAGAAATTTTCAAAGGCCAAAACTAGACTTGCCACTGTAGATTCTAGACTCAGAATAATAAACCAGGCAAAGAAGAGAAAACCAAAGGGAAAAGGTGATAATAGAAAATTTCACATTAACCATGAAATGAAAATCAATCAAGAGAGAGGATTAATTCCCCAACAGAGTCACCAATTTGTTGTGTAGGTAAATTCTTGATGTGGACAAAGACAGTTCCTCTAGCCTAAGAGAGTGGGTCTTGCCACAAACAAACATTCTAGTGAAAACTTCCTTAAGCTGGAATCAAGTAAGTGGGCCTACCTCTTAGAATGCTATTTCTATTGGTGATAATCATGCTTCCTTACTCCAGGGGGCTTTCTTTTCCTTCCTTCGAATACCTAAAGCAAGCAAGGAAACAACAACAATAAACATGATAACATACAAATTATGTTCAACCTACTTAAAAGATCAAGGGATACTAAGCCATCAAATGTAAGATAACACTTAATTTAGCAAATCAATCAATAGTTATATTCATATAAGTTCAGAAAGAGATTACAACCAAAACCTTGACGTTGCAAGTCTCCTCTGACATATCCAGATTCCCACACCTCTGCTAGCATCTCATGTATAGCCCCAACAATAAAAGTTTTAAGGCTTCTTCCCTTTAGTTCCAAATCAAACCAGACACATTATTATCCCCCCACAAACATAAACTAGAAGGCTACGAGCTATAGATATCTTGCTGGTTATTCAAGCTCCAAAAAAGACTAGTTCAGCTTGGAAATGGAGGATTTTATATAGCTTTGATGGAGGGGAGATGGTTCCACTTATGATGGGAGAGGGCTTATCTCTTTGGTTTGTCCAATCGTAATAGGGGAAAGGGGCTCAAACAGACTTCCTCAGCTCCATCTAGCTCCATCATTTACCAAACTTCTGTTACAAAGCTTCTAGACCTGGAATCTTCGAATCCATATTTAAAAAATTTGCTAAAAGAGGATCGACGCAACTGTGAAAACGATCATTTGCATCATTTGACACTAGGCCGAGTTTTAAACTCTTCAAATAGATACAAGAAGGAAATCGGTCATTAGCACTGATCTTTAAACTAGAGTAAAAGTAAGATTCTTGGGAAATGATGCAAAAAGGAAGTGTTCTTCTCATGAAGAGGGACATAATGGGAGTCTCTTTATGATGAGAAAGAATTTAGGGTTCATTGTAGAGGTCCTTCAGGAGAAGGCAGTTTTTGACAAAATTAAGCTCAGGAAGAGGTGTTCTTGGGTAATTTGGACATTCTGAACATATTTGTTCAGGTATCAGGAGTCATAGAACTTTTTAAAACAAAATTTTGCCATATTGAGCTAATATGGAGGCCCAAGCCATGCAAGTTGGACCAAGGACAATGTGTTAAAGTACCTCTTTGATGGTTTTCTATTCTTTGAATGTCTATTGTTCAGTACCTGTTTTTGAATTTATTTTGCTCATGATTGTCATTTTAATACTTAAGGAAATCTCGATAAATGTCATGAATCCTACATAGTGTATTTCAATAAACCTAGGAAGAAATGGTTAGGTGATAATATTTGGATGATAACAGGACTGAACAATTAGGAGGTCATTGACTTCATGAAACATAATATCTTTACTAGGTTTGAAACTCCTATATTTCTTGTATTTGACAATTCAAATTATTTTTTATCATTGACACTCTTTGATTTTGCATTGGAAAATAATATTTTGTTAAACAATTCATCTAAATACTAACCTCAGAGAAATGGTTTGGATGAATCCACCCATATAAAATTAATCTGAATTCAAAGAGAAAATCATTTTTAGTGAGCAATGAAATTGGCATAACACTCTAGTAAATGCGTTGTGGGCTAACCAAGTAACAGCGAAACCATCTCTTGGAAATTCACATTACTTCCTTGTATATATCAATGAAGCTATCCTACCTCTAGAATTGTACCTTCTGACCTTACCACTACCCTAGGAATCCTTAAGTAAATAATGTATGATTGTTAAAAGTAAGATGGAAACCCTCCTCAAGTTTGAGGAATAAAGGCACAAAACTAAGGAGAAGTTTTCCATGTACCATAAGTGTATCAAATGATGGTTTCTGTAACAACCCTTGGTTTATTTTTTATGTAAATAAAATAATACGAAGGTCATTGGACACATATTCCAAGATGAATGTTGGGGAGAAAATTGTAGCGGGCATCACTTGTGATTAATTAATGGCTATGGAAATTGGCAAATCCATTAGTAAAGGAAAAGAGGCAATAGTTGGCATTTAATTATGAAAGTAAAGGAAAATAGGAGAAAAGGAAGGTGAAGGGACACATATTTACAAGCAAGGGAAATTAGAGGAAAAATCAAATAAACCAAATAAAATGGAGCCATCAATGATAAAAAGGCTTTAAGGAAACAATTGCTAGCTTTTCCCAGTTCAATTTTTTGCTCTCTTATTGAAGGCCAAAATTGTTCCTTTTTGACACCTTAAACCCCATTCTCTCCATTTTTTAACATAATAATTTCAATTAAGTGTCATCTTGCAAGGTTACTAGAAAAGAAAGTATTTAATAATATTTCATTCATAGTTATATTGTTTCTTTATTGTCTGATTTAATATTTGCGAAACCTACCAGATTGCATTAATTATGTAGCTAATAATCAATTTTGTAGCTTACGCGTGGAGTCTACATGTTTCTGAAACATCAATTGAGGAATGAAGCATATGAATATGTAGATGGAAACTAGCACAATGATATACACCTATTCCTCTAATCTAGAAAAGCGATAAGGACATGGTATGAGTTGATCAACGTGGGATTCAACTCAATGAAACAGAACAAAGACAAATCAGGGGAGTGAGAAGATCATGGATTAAAGCTAATATTTTTCTGCATGATTGGCTTCTTCGATAAAAAAATCATGAAGAATCATTATCTCATTTAGGTAATTTTATTTTAAGATGATGGGTTGAGAAGGATGGGCTCAGAAATATTCAAACAGTTTAACGAAGGAAGCTATTACACCTCCCTCTCAACACGATGACAATGTGACTAGTTATTATTTTTAAAACTCTTTGCAATCAATTAATTAAGTTATTGATTCCACTATTTTGTGTGTATAGATGCATGGTTAATCTCTTTGTTGATCGCTGCATACGTATACTCACAATAGGGCTCCCTCGTAGTTGCAAGGTTTCATTTTTATTTAAGTTTTCTATTTCATAGGATTAAGTTATCACAATAAATATATTTTTATTTCTGGAGAAGAGTTAGTGATAGTCAAGTTAGAATTTTGTTGTATAGATTTTATTTGATTAATCTAATCTCATTGTGTGAATGGTGAAGAAAATAATAAAAGCAATTTTTTATGCACATGTAAATTGATCATTCGATTTCGAATTTGTAATTAGTTCAAGGTTCAATTTCTCATAGTGTGAAGAAGATTTTAATTTTGATTGTGTGATATTGATTTCTGCAATTTAAGATTAGCTTTCTTTTCTACAAGTGTGAAGAGGATTTATATTTGATTTTTCCATTTACTTCTACACTTTAGTCCTGGTTGATAATTTATGAAGTAATTTAAGCTCAATTAAATTACCAAACACGTTTTCCAGGATGAATGTTGGGAAAAATACTTATAGCGGACATCACTTGTGATTAATTAATGGCTATGGAAATTAGCAAAGGCATTGGTAAAGGAAAAGAGAAATAATTGGCATTTAAGTATGAAAATAAATAAAAATAGGTGAAAAGGAAGGTGAAGAGACAAAGATTTAAATGTAAGAGAAATTAAAGGAAAAATGAAAGAAAATGAAGAGAATGGAGGCATCAATGCTAAAAGGGCTTCAAAGAAACAGTTTCTAGCTTTTGTCAACTCAGTTTTTGGCTCTCTCATTCACTCTCTCATACTCCTGCACGCATAGATAATTCTTGGATCACTTTGGCATGCAATTGGATTTGGCCAGAGAAGGCAAAGGAAACTAAGGAGTGCAAGAAATAGTTGGATCAATAGCTACACCTAGATTGTTTTGTAGGTAACAATTTACATATGTGATTTCCTTGTTTATTTTTACATGCATGGTATATGCATGTGATTCCTTGGTTATGTGTTGTCATTCGAATGAAGATTTTCCTAGATTGACAGTGGTTTTAGCATTGCCTTGCCATTTTCTACATAACCATGGTGTTGTGGGTTCTTCCACATCTTTTTTATTGGCTCTCAATTTCTCGATGGGTGTGTGATGGAAAAAACACTCTAGAAGCCTAGAAACAACTTTGGTTGAGTCATTATTTCCTAGAGTTGTAGCCTAGGAAAAATGCTCTTGAGCCTTTAGTGCATTGAATTACTATTCCCCAGAGCCCAGATTGGAAAAAATTATATGGAGCCCAAGAGGTATGAGGGTTGAGTTACTAGTTCTTGAAGTCCAAGAAAACTTAGATAGATATCGATCTGGTTGATGTGAGTGATTTATGGATGGTAGAGTTGGAATTAGTGCGTTTGGGGGTTGAGATGATTTTACCTCTAGAATCCCTAGTTGATTTTTTCTTGGTTTATTCCATCATATCCCACATTCATGCTTGGAATATGGCATGGGGGTGATAGGTTGAAAGAGAGATTTGGTTCAGCCCAATCGATGGTCATGTGGTACGTGGAAGTTTGTGACTTGGTTGGCATTTTCATATGTGAATAAGGGACTTTTCCTACTACGATTTATTAATACTTGCACTAGTCATCATGTTGATATTATGGATTATTCTTGTGGTTCCTATGTTGGTTATTTGGTTATTATATGTTGGTCATATGATGTAATCGATCTATGAATATTAACTTGTTTTTATCATCTATTGAGTGGTTGATGAATGCATGGTCTAGAAAGTGCTACTGGAGCTAGCTAGAGAGGGATTATAGCCTTCTTATTGATTCTCAGATGAAGAATATCAGGTTATGATGAAATACCCATTCATGACCTCTACCTTACATGTTTTTCATATGTTTGATGAAATGCCTATTATGGATTAGGCACTCTAGGTCAAGTTTTTCCTTCAAGTTTGAATGTTTGGCATTTTCATCATGTTAATTATGATTATGGAATGTTATAGGTACTTGTAGGAAGTGGTCAAGAGGCTAGCATGGAAAAGTGGTCAATTATTGGAACCAATGGCACTGAAATGGGGATTTTAGGCCATAACCACATAAAAGCAGGCTTGTGCATGATTTTGGGGCCTCAAAACCACACTCTTACCTTGTTGTGTATGTGTTTGGGGTGTTAGGATAGAGAAAAAAGGTTCTACCTTAGGGATTGATCATGTGGGGTGTGTTTTCATCTCCTGCATCATCTATAGTCCCTATAGGATGTCAACAAGTGTTCAGTTGTACGCCCCACTTTCTTAAATGGAACATGTAGGTCAGGTGATGTCATAGTGACACTTGTCTCATCTTTCCCTGATGAGATTGTGAATCTGGGTAAATTTGAGAGGATGTGTTGCAAGGTGGCATTAGAGCTTCCAGGTTCAAACACCTGGACTAGATGGGGAAGATGTGGCTATTATGCTTGCATTTTATTTTTTCAATATGCTTGTTATTCATGTATTCTGATGGTCATTATGGTAGTCTTGTGTTGTCATGTTGATGAGATGATTGATATGTCAATTTAATTATGTGCATAAATATTGTGCTAATATTGATTAATTGTGCAGATGAGATAGCCTCCCATGGTGATAGGTCCCTATAATACTCATGAACACCCCATTACTATTGTAGTTGTATCCCTTATTAATATTGTTGTGCCCCTATTGTCCCCATATTATTATTATTGTGTCCCATAGAATCCCTCTATTATTATTTTTGTGCCTTTATATTATTATTGTTAGGTCGGTTGGGTTATATTGTGACTCTTTAGACTCCTATATATAGAAAGGAGGTTTCCCCCTTGAAGAGGCTGAATTCTAAGGTGTTAATTTATCTTTTCTATCTTTTTGCGAGCTGGTTTCATAACATTTGGTATCAGAGCTTTTGGATTCTAGGGTTTCACTGCTCCAAATAGGTCATCGAGGCATAAATTTTTTCTGTGAATTTTTAGAAGTGAAAATAAAAACCCATTTGAGGTGAAATCACACTGAAGCTCGTGTCCGAATTTCAGAGCTTTTCGCAATAAATTTGCAGAGATATGATCTGAGGAAGTTGATCTTTTTGCAGACTCCTGAATTACATTCCAAACAGGTGACCTGGGGAAAATCGTCATAATTTTCTCTCTGAGCATTGGATTGAAATTTTGTAAGAAGTTATAGAAAGAGGATGTACTGTAGTTACTTGTATATATTTTTCAGATCCATATGTCGAAATAGGGACACGTGGCACATCGTACAAGTTCGCTCTACTAAACTAGTCTATAATCAGGCCACTGTGGGAGATTTCGCATAACTCTTCCTTGGACAATCGAATTGGAATTAGACTGGTGGCATTGGAAAGAGGACACAGAGGGCTATTGTAGGTCACAATTTCAAAATTGGATGACCTGAAATTATAGATATACATCAAAGGCAATATCGAGCTCCTACAAAGTGAAAAAAAAGGTGTGTAGATCTTTTTAAATTTTTGCTTACGCTTGGTTTGAAAAATTATTTTGAAGGAATTCAAAGGGCATAGTAGAGCATTATTATTGGTAACTAATGCCCCAAGGAAATAAAATGCAAACACCTAGTAAGCAACTTGAAAGCTCTAGCATGACTCATAAAGAAGAGGAAGAAATGCTACATGATATATCAAAATTACAAGACCAAGTGCAACACATTTCACTGTCACAAAAGCTAATAGAAGCTAAGATAAATGGTGTGGAATCTAAGATAAAAGGCATGGAAGCTAAGATGAATGGTGTGGAAGCTAAGATGAATGGCGTGGAAGCTAAGATTTATGATTTGAAGATAGGTTTGAAGACAAATTTGACAAATTTTCTACAAGAAATACTTACTAATGGTGAAAAGGTACCAAAGGAAACTATGATGGAAACAAAAGAAATTTGAAGACCCATCATATTCCAAAAATCGATATGAGGAAGTTTGATGGCAACGATCCACAACATGGATATTACATATTGAGCAATTTTTCGATCTCATTAATGTGCAAACTACACAAAAGGTACGTATTGCAACTTTATATTTCGAAGAACCAAATTAGTTTGTATGGTATCACCGGCTTTTCTCTTGTAAACAAATTATCACTTGGGCAATTTTTACGGAACAATTGACAGCACATTATGAGGATACAAAAATAAACACTTTTTTTAGCCAATTGATAAGTCTCAAACAAAAGGGTTCAATAATGGAGCACATTGAGGAGTTCCAAAAATTGAACATAAGGGTAAAAAATATTCCAGAGGAGCATAGGATTGATGTGTTCATAGTGACTTTAAAGCATAATATCCAACATGATGTTCGCCTTTGGGAACCTGATTCATTAGAGAATGCACTCAGGTTAGAAAGAAAAATGGAAAGGCAAATTATGGCAACCAAGCAGCATAGCACTCAAAACTATAAAGATGGAAGTGTTATTGCCCCTAGTCTTCCACAACCTATAAGGTGACACCAAAACAATTGGAAGAAGAAAGAGAAAAAGGGATTTCTTACAGTTGTGATAGCAAATACACTAAAGGTCATAAGTTTGCTGAGAAGAAATTATTCTACATAAATTGTGAAGAGGAGGAAGAAAATGAGCAAGAAAGGTCAAAAGAAGAGGATATACTCTAGGAACAAAGCCTAGATAAATAAGAAATGAATCCAACCATATCTTGTAATGCATTGTCTGGAATTACCTCTCCTCAAACCATCAAGATAGAAGGACAAATCAAGAAGAAAAAGGTAATAGTGTTGATTGATTCAGGAAGTACCCACAAGTTTATTCATTGTAAGGTAGCAAAAGAATGGAATTGCTTCCTATATCCAGCACCAGAGTGTCAAGTGATGGTTGCAAATGGAGGAATAATAAATTTCTCTGGAAAGTGCCATAATATCAAGCTATCCATGGGAGAATACATATTGACTAGCCAAATGCTTTCCATTCCAATGGGAGGTGTTGACGTTGTACTAGGAGTCCAATGGCTACAATAGCTTTTAATATTCAAGAACTTTTCATGAAATTTTATGTGGAAGGAAAGGAAGTTGAATTAAGGGGTATTGTAGGGAAACCGGGAAAGATAATTAGCTCTAACAGTATGAAAAAGCTTCTAAAAAGGGAACAAAGAGGTGTAATTGCATAATTATGTTCACTAGATGTTTCCACATCAAAATCATCTATTTCTCCAGATCTCCAAAAAGTATTGGACAATCATTCCAAGGTATTTGAGACTCCCGAAGGTCTCCCACCTATTCCTGATCATGATCATGCTATTCATCTGATTCCACCAAGTGTTCCTCCAAACATCAGGCCATACAAATATCCCTATGCCCCAAAGAGTGAAATTGAACGTATGGTTGCAGAAATGCTAGAGGATGGTATAATTCAACCTAGTCAAAGTTCTTTCTCTGCTTGAGTAGTATTGGCGCACAAGAAGGATGGACCATGGGGAATGTGTTTAGATTATAGGGAGCTCAACAAGCTCAGTATTGAAGATAAGTTTCCCATCCCTATCATTGATGAATTACTAGATGAATTGCATTGATCAGTTTACTTCACCAAGTTGGATCTTTGTTCAGGATATCATCAAATCAGAATGAAGACTTAAGACATTCTGAAAACACCATTTAGAACTCATGAGGGTCATTATGAATTTTTGGTCATGCCTTTTGGCCTTACCAATGCACCTTCTACATTTCAAGGTTTGATGAATTCCATTTTCAAACGCTTCCTTATAAAATTTGTGTTAGTATTTTTTGATGATATACTAATCTACAACAAGTCTTGGAATGATCATGTTGAACATGTTGACAGAGTGCTACAACTATTAGAAGAGAAACAATTATATGCAAAAAGATCCAAATGTTTCTTTGGAGTACAAGAGGTGGAATATATGGGTCATATTGTATCTCACGAAGGAGTTAAGATAGACCCCAACAAAATTAAAGCCATTAAGGAATTGCAAATTCCCGCATCGATAAAGCATCTACGAGGATTTCTTGGGTTGACAGGGTATTATCACAAGTTTGTTAATAATTACAGGAGAATGGTAGCACCTCTAACAACATTATTGAAAAAAGATGCATTTTCATGGACTCCAGAAGCAACAAAGACCTTCAAACATCTTAAAGAGGCAATGTGCCAAGCACCAGCCTTAGCTACACCAGACTTCAGAAAAACTTTTATTGTGGAATGTGATGCTTCAGGAAATGGAATTGGTGTTGTTTTAATTCAAGATGAAAGACCCATTGTTTTTTAAAGTTGTCCAACCAAGGGAAAGTTTTTACACAAAGCTATTTATGAGAAGGAAATGTTGGCAATACTACATGCACTTAAGAAATGGTGACCCTACCTAATGGGAAGACACTTCAAGGTAAAAACGGATCATGATAGCCTTAAATACCTCTTATAACAAATATTATCCTCTAAAGAGCAACAAACGTCGGTCACAAAGATGTTGGGTTATGACTTTGAAATAATCTACAAAAAAGGGAAGAAAAATGTTGTGGCAGATGCACTCTCAAGAAAGGATGAGGATGTGGAAGCATTGTTGTGCACCATCTCTATTATCCAACCAGATTGGATAAATGAAGCAAGGGAGGAATGGAAGAATGATGAAGAAGTGTGGGAACTTGTTCAAAAGTTACAACAAGATTCTAGTACATTTGATACATTTAGCTAGCAAAATGATTCGTTATGGTACAAAGATCGCTTATACCTATGTAAGAATTCCCAAACCAAACAAAAGATTCTTATGGAATTGCACACTTCTCCCTTAGGAGGGCACTCAAGATTTTTAAAAACTTACCACAATGTTAAGAAGGAATTTTTTTGGTATTGCCTTAAATTAGATATTCATAAGTTTGTGGAAAAATGTTTGGTTTGCCAACAAAATAAAGTTGAAACAATTAAGACCCCGGGTCTATTACAACCTTTATCCATTCTAAGCCAACGTTGGGAGGAGGTTTCAATGGATTTTATCACACGTTTACCCATGTCTGAGGGAAGGAGTGTCATCATGGTGGTAGTTGATAGACTTACCAAGTATGCACACTTTTGTGCATTATCACACCCATTTAAAGTCAGTATAGTTTCTACTGTATTTATGGAAATAACTCAAAAGCTACATGGAAAGCCAAAGATTATTGTAAGTGACAGAGATCCCATTTTCATTGGCAATTTTTGGACAAAATTATTTTCTTGTCTTTGTACTCAGTTAGCTCATAGCTCATCTTATCATCCTCAATCTGATGGGCGAACTAAGATAGTAAACAAATTTTTGGAAGGATATCTTCGTTTCTTTGTATCTGATAAACAGACACAATGGGTCAAATGGTTGCTTCTGGCTGAATGGTGGTATAACACTTCCTTCCATATAGCAACAAAAATGACCCCATTTATGGAACTTTATGGATATCAGCCACCATCCATCACATCATATTTAAGATAAAATTCTAAGGTTCAAGCAGTGGAACATCACATCGAGCATCAACAATAAGTCCTCCAACTCTTAAAGGATAACCTCGTGTTGGCAAATAATAGAATGAAACAATAGGCATATCAACATCACACCGAAAGAAGTTTTGATGTAGGTGATTGGGTATTCCTACGACTACAACCATATAAACAAATTTCCCTCAAGCAAGCTAAGAAGGATAATAAATTATCACCAAAGTATTATGGTCCGACAAGGTGTCGCAAAATATTGGTACTATGGCATAGATATTGGAGCTTCCTACAGCTTCTAGCGTGCACCGAATTTTCCATGTTTC
Organism: Pinus taeda; assembly: GCA_000404065.3. Taxonomy (NCBI): domain Eukaryota; kingdom Viridiplantae; phylum Streptophyta; class Pinopsida; order Pinales; family Pinaceae; genus Pinus; species Pinus taeda. The sequence continues at coordinate 31,860 of APFE031643580.1, read as the reverse complement.
ATGTTTAAATAAGGTTATAGGCGACAAGCTCCCAATTCAAACAATATTGCCAGAAATTGTCGAGGAAGGAAAAATTATATTGGAACTGGAAGCAGTCACAGAAACAAGAACTCGATAGATATGAAATCGATCAATTTCGGAGTATCTCATCAAGTGGAAGAAGTTATCCGCTAAATATTCCACATGGGAGGATGAAAATTTTATACAGAAGCATCCAGAACTACTCAAGCGTTGAGGACAACACTTTTTTGAAGGAGAGGGGCATCTTACATCCCTATAATACTAGTGACCACCCCATTACTATTGTAGTTGTATCCCTTATTAATATTGTTGTGCACCTATTGTCCCCATATTGTTATTATTATGCCCCATAGAATCCCTCTATTGTTAATTTTGGGCCTTTATATTATTATTGTTAGGTCGGCTAAGTTATATTGTTACTCTTTAGACTCCTATATTTAGAAAGGAGGTTTTGTAATTTGAATCATCATAGAATCATTAATTTGTGTAATGTAAAGGATGTTTCCCCCTTGAAGAGGCTGAATTCTAAGGCATTGATCTACCTTTTCTATCTGTTTGTGAGCTAGTTTCATAACACATGGACTTCAAAGTAAGGTATGATTTTGATTATGTTGGTAGAAAGTGTAGTAGGTAAGGCTCAATTTGAATTTATCCTTAGTAAAATTGAGTAAATTGAACTCCCACATCAACAAGACAACTTGGAGGTAGTTAACTAGTTTCATATGGCTCTTGTCACTTTGTTAGATCAACAAATTCAACTTCATGGGCTTGGAGTTGAGTGATGCATGTGTTGATTGCTATATTTTAGCAATCTAGTTCAATTATTTTTAGTTGTACTTAATTAACTAAGCTCTAACAATTAAGAAAGTTAGTTTAAGGTCAATTCTATAGTGAGACGATAATATAACTCAAAGATTTATCAGTTAACTAATAAATGAAGCAAAAATATCTCATGCATGCATGAAATTCAAAATTTTCACCTTGAGAGGAGGAATTAAGGGCAATGTAAAAATATTTGTATAATAGCTGAGTGTATAAAATTTTTCATGCACAAAGTTGATCAATCCTTAGGAATTGCACAAGAAAATAGGAGAAAATTCCTATCTTCCAGGAGCTAATTTCCTCCAGGATTGCACAAGGAAATAGGAGGTTCGAGGAGGCATAAACTAGATAAGTTTTGGCTAAAGGTTCTCATTCAGTAGTAAGAACCATTTCACCTTTGTAGATGGTGTTGAGAGCTAGAGAATGTAACTGTAATAGTTTCTCTACTCAACTGATTAATTCCAACAAGCTTGAGGGATTTTTTTCCTAGTTGTCTTCCCCTTGAAATCACTATGTACTTGTATGTCTTAGCATGTGTCTCTAAATTGTGATTTCCATTCTATAGAATTGTGTCTCTTATTTTTCATTTTGAAATATTGAGTAGTTGAAATTTATATCAAGATTATACATGATATCGGAGCCATGAAATAACATTAGGAACTATTGTTTCGAATTTATCCCTCATGAATTTTGAATTTGCATCTTGATTGCAACAATTGTTTCTTCAGATTTGGGGCAATGTTTTTTAACAGATTGATATTTCAGCATGATCTAGAGGTTAGCTTGAATTTCATAGTTTGGAAGGATCAAATGGAAGCAATGCTTAATCATAATGGTGTGCTAGAATATTTCAAAACTAACAGTGTGAAACCTTGAGAGTAGGATGCATAGTGGTTAACCCAGTGGAAGAAGAATGTTGCTAGAGAAAGAAGGATCATATTGGAGGGTGTGAGAGACCACATAGTCTCAAGATTACATGGCAAGGAGACTCTGTTTGTTATGTGGAATACCCTCATTCAGATATTAAAAAATAATAGTGATGCTCGAAAACTTGGTCTAGTGAACAAACTTAGGATTGAAGAAAAAGGGTATGAGGTATTCTTCAGCAATGGGAAGGCCTAACTCAATAATTTTTCTTTAAGTCATATCAAGTAGATTTGGGTTAGGAGCGAGAGCCCCTACACATTAGACGAAGATGCATGTTGATCGAAATGGATCCTAGAAGACTCTCTAAGTTTTCAAGAAATCTTTAATCATGTCAAAGATTCAAAGTCTTATAAAGATCAAGCTATCATAGGGAATCCTCAGACAATTGCAATGGCGATCAGCCTAGATCAACGAGGTCCATCGATCTAGTGTATAAAGCAGCGGACCATGGTAATGCGCGTTGATGCCAATCGGAAAATGCAGGGTCAAATTTAAGCAATGGAGGTAGTTTTCGATATGCGATTAGAGACAAGTCGTTAATCGCATATCACATGGAAAAACCCTCAGTGAAGAGGAGCTCTTAGCACCCAGACATGAAATAATTATAAAACATAGAAAATATTATTTCGGTTCCATCGGAGTGGGATTCCACAAAACCAACAGGATATTGGACGGGCTTCGAGTGGTAAGCAGTTTCAACTGAGTTCTGCCCGATGCCATACAGTGATTACCAAGTGTCCTACAGAAGAGAGAGAAAACCACTCACATCGGGTAGGCAGACATCATGCTACTTAGCCGCCTGATATGAATGACAACTATAGGATCTGAGGCCCCTAGATCAATGGCAGAGATGCATTCCAATGGATGACCAAATTTGACAAGATTATAAAGCAAGATCACATAGGATTTGAAGTCCGATATGGACGATGCATTGGTAGAAGGTCGTGTTTTGCGGGCATTCAAATATGTCCAAGAGAACTGATACTCATTTGTTATGAAATAGGTGGCCACCTCCCTGTGAGGCATTATACAGTGATTGATCACGCAGGATAGACGGACTAAAAATGATAGAGGCAGGGGAACCAGAAAGCTGACAAGCGGAAACAAACAATCAGGGAGTACACTGGTTTTAAAGCCACAAACTAACAAAGAGTAAGTAAGAGAGAGGCATTATGCCAAAGACAAAGAGAGTCAGAGAGTCTGTGTACTCCATAGAAGGCTTGAGATGTTCAAGTGAACTCCTTTACACACCTGTCATATATTGAGTCTCAAATTGGGCTCATACTATTGTAATCAATAAAGACCGAGAGCTAGTAAGGAGAGTCTATGTACTCAAAATAGACTTGGGGGATCGAAGCACAGTCTTACTAATTTGTATCTATTGTGTGAGACTCAAATTGTGCTCACTGTTGTAAAAAATCTGCTATGAAGACATAATAGAAAGGCCACCACTGAAGGTTGGACCAGGAGACATAGCCCAGGAGTATTGGGTGAACTCCTTATTAAACATATTGTGTTTATATGTGTTGCCTATTATGTTTTCTTTTAATTATTCATTACCTGTGTATTTCGCAGTCTTATCGATCGGTTGCACAAAATAACATGGGCACATCCATGCACATGAGTTTGTAATACCTTATTAATTGTATTAGATCAAATATCAGATCAAGTAGTATCAGATCTCTATGTTGCTAAGGTTAGTCAAACTTGTGCTGGACTGTTTGTGAATGATAACTAGACCAAATCTTAAACTAGGAGGAGGAGAACCGGCTGAATTTAACCCAGAAATTGGTAGAGTCTATACTAGGGGGAAAATTTCAGAAGAAATTCCCTTGGAATCAGACCCTTATTTCATGGAAAGTTTCTTGACTATGAGAGCCATGGTAGAGGAAATGTATAGAGAATTTAAGAAAGGTCGAAGTGAAGATTCTCCAAATTCCCACCATAACAAAGGGGTAGAAGAATCTCCCCTCAATGACCATTTCAAAGGCAAAGGGAAAGAAGAAAAGCTTCCCACACCTCCTAATAGCCCTGAAAATGAAAAGAAAACATCTTTGATTAGTTTAGATGTAAAATTTGATTTTCCAATAGATGATGGAGAGTTGAATGCAGAGAAGCTGGGTAATTCGATTAGACAGATTGATGTGTATTACAGGGTGTAAAGAATTGATTCAGACAAAAGCAAGATTCAATTGGCTAACCTATGCCTTGGAGGAACTTCCTTGGTATGGTGGGAGGGAAGGACAAGCTAACATAAAGAAGCATGGTAAAATCCTTTTTGTCTAGAGTGAATTTGTTCCTACAATTAAAAAACAATTCTATCCACTAGCTTATATGCAGTAAGCTATGATGAGTTGGCAAAATCTTTTCCAATTGAAAGGGAAAAGTGTACAAACTCACACCCAAGAATTTAGAAAAAGAGCTTTGATTCTAGGCATTTATTTAGACTCACCTGAAATTCTGCTAAAGTATATAGCTTGTCTACGTAGTTATTTGAGGCATACCATTCTCATGTTTAATTCTACTAGCATAGATGAGGTATCTGTTTAGGCTACACATCTGGAGGCTATGGGCAAGAATGTGAACCCAGAAGTTGGGGGATAATCAAGGCCCACTACAAGAAAGAAAAAGGAAAAGAGAAAGCAGAAATGGAAAGAAAGGAAGACAAATGTTGTACAAAAGACCATACCTTCATGCACTCACTGCAAGAAGGATGGGCATGATGATGAACACTATTGGATTTTACATCCAGAGCTGAAACCTCATAAGTTCAGTGGCAAAAAGAAGAAGACTTCTACAACTGTTTAGAAGGATTTGGGGTCAGTCTGAGAGGATGAAACAACAACCATAGCCACATGTATAAAAGGTAAACATTATGAGGCATATACTAGTAGTTCTACACAAACAATTGATAGTGAAGAAAATGAGAGAAGAAGACAAGATTTTTCATATTAGAGTTATTTCCAAGCATCAAAAGATTGATACTTTATTTGATAGTGGTTCACAGGTAAGCTTAATTTCTGAAGCAATCGTAAAGAAACTAGGATTACTAACCACACCTCTAGAGAAGCCATACCCATTGGGTTGGTTATATGATAAAACAAAGCTACAAGTGACTAGACAATGTAAACTTAGGTTTTCCATTGGTTCATCATTTGTAGATGAGGTTGAGTAAGATATAATTCCCTTATATATATGTGGAATTATTTTGGAAATTCCTTACTTATATGATAGAAAATCAACTTTCAATAGAGCTGGAAATAAGTATCAACTCGTTAAAGATGGAATTGAATATATTGTAAATTTAGCTCATAAACTCAAGAATAATTATACTCTCATAAACTCGGGGCAGATGAAAAGAATTGTAAATTCATGCAAACAATTTTTACTAATGGTTGTAAAAGAAAAGAAACCTGACAAAACCAATGTATTTGAAGGTTGTGATGCTAAACAACAAGCTGATTTAGAAAAATTTGCTTTAGAATATCATATGATATTTGAAGAACCTAAAGGTTTTCCACCCAAAAAGGAAATAGTGCATGATATTAATTTGCAGCAAGATGGTCCATTTCCTGACATCGGAATGTACAGGTTATCTGCTTTAGAGAATGCAAAAAAAATCAAGAAGTAGGTACAATATCTACTTGAGAAAGGGCTCATAAGACCTAGCACATCACCATGTGGGTCTCCAATTGTCTTGGTGAGAAAGAAAGATGGCTCATAGAGAATGTGCATTGATTACCGAGCACTGAATAAGATAACGATCAAAAATCATTATCCCCTTCCTTGCATAGATGATATATTAGATCAGTTGAAAGAAGTTGTTTACATTTCCAAGTTGGACTTGCATAGTGGCTACCATAAGCTCAGAGTCACAGAGCAAGATGCATGGAAGACTGCTTTCAAAACAATGCACAGACTGTATGAGTGGTCAGTTATGCCTTTTGTCTTAACTAATGCTCCTCCTACTTTCCTGAGAGTAATGAATGATGTTCTCAGGCCTTTTATTGATGATTTTGTCATTGTATATCTAGATGACATTCTTATATTTAGTAAAACATGGGAAGAACGTTTGAAGCATGTAAATCAGACTCTAGATGTTTTGAAAAGAGAAAATATTTATGTTAAGCTATCAAAATGTAAATTTCGCAAAACATCTTTAAATTATTTTAGTCATATTGTAGGGGGTGGTGAGTTGAAGATAGATCCCTCTAAGGTTGTAGTCATTATAAACTGGCCTAAACCCAAATTTGCTACAGAAGTTAGAAGCTTCCTAGGAGTAGCACAGTATTGGAGAAAGTTTACTGCTAACGTTTCCTTGATTGTAGCTCCCTTACATGCTTTAACAAGATTGACAAGGTGTTTCAGTGGGGAGGCAAATAGCAGAAAGCCTTCCACACCTTAAAAGAAAATATTAGTACAACATTGATACTAGCATTGCCTGATCTTCAAAGACCATTTGAGATTGAAATTGATGTCAATGACTATGCCATGGGAGCGATGTTGATGCAGCATGGTAAGCCTATATGTTATCGTTTGGAGACATTTAATCCTGCAGTAGTTAATTATCCCACATATGATAAAGAATTGTATGCATTAGTACAAAGTGTGAAAAAGTGGAAACATTATCTAATCGGCAAAGAGACATATCATCAACCACTTCAATATTTACACTCACAAACTAAGTTGCAGCAATCAATACACTATAGGTTGATGGCCTTTCTACAAAAGTTTCATCTTTTCATCAGATGTAAAAAGGTCATACACAATAAAGTTTCAGATATGTTGTCCAAACCAATCATAAATGCATCTACTATACTTAACCATAACTCAGTAATGCAGGAAATCTACATTGAACAATATGTTGAATATATAGACTTTAAGGATATATATGCAACTTTAAGTCATGGCAAACAAGTAGAAGAATTGGATTATCATGTTAAGGACCAACTCTTGTATAATTTTGGAAAGTTATGCATTCCCCAAACCAAAAGAGTAAAGATAATTCGAGAAGCACATACTTCTCTAATATTAGGTCACTTTGGTGTAAGTAAAATAGTTTCACAGCTGCAAAGAGTTTCTTATTGGCCAAAAATGCATGAAACAATTTCTAGATATGTAAGAGGGTGTACCATGTGTGCTAAAAGCAAGCCCAACAATAGAAAACTAGGCTTGTACACTCCACTACCAGTTCCTTCTCATCCTTGGGAAAGTGTTTCGATGGACTTTGTTGGGGGATTGCCTAAATCTAGAAAAGGTCATGACTATTTGTATGTAATTATGGATGGGTTCAACAAAATGTGTATTTTAATACCTTGTAGCAAACAAATTATTGATGAGCAAACAACAAAATTGTTCTTTTAGCATGTATGGGTTCATTTTGGGTTCATTGTTGGGAAATTTTGGTCGAGTATATGGGAATTCATGGACACCCAAATGAAGAAGAGCACAGTCTTTCATCCACAAACAGATGGCCAAATAGAGGTGTTCAACCAGATAGTGATCATGTTGCTCAGAGGTTACTGCAGCAACCATCCCAAGCCTTGGGATGAACATTTGTGTTATGTGCAACATGCTTACAACCCAGCTAAACATTATTCTACATAGAGATCTCCTTTTAAGACCTGTTTTGGTTTCACACCGAGGTGTCCATTAGATTTTGTCTTTGGTAAAGACATAACGGTTGATGGACATAGTAATGTGGACAAGGCAACCAAGTTCATTGAAAAAATCCAAGAGATTTACCAGGTAGTATAGGAACAACTAGAAAAGAGCCAAGAAAAGTACAAGGCAAGGCATGATAAGCATTGGACTGGGCATAGTTTCCAAGTTGGTGATCAAATCTGACTGTATATCAGGAAAGACAGAATGCAAGGTGAAGGTAAGAAGCTGAAGCCAATAAGGTATGGACCTTTCAGAATACTTGAGAAAGTTGGGCAGAATGCTTTTCGCCTTGATTTGCCAGCTTACATGCACATCTATTCAGTAGTTAATGTAGAAAGCTTGAGACTGTTTGAACCATAATTGATTGAAGATCCCGAAAAACAAAGCCATTTGCCTTCTATTAATGATATATTGCTTGAATATCTCAATGAATTGTAGGAAGATACAGTTCTGGACAAGAAGGTGAGAACTACGCAAAGAGGGGATGTTGAGTACCTCAGAATTGGACTCAAGGGTTCAAAACCAGGAAGTGCAAGATGGATAGAAATTGGGCAAGTGAGGAATCTATATCTTCACTTCATTGATGCTTAAAAACCAACTTTTGGTGGTCCAAAAGCTTTTCTGTGGGAAGGCATGATCCAAATGGATCTTAGAACACTCTCTAAGTTTTCATGAGCTCTTTAATCATGCCAAAGATTCAAAGTCTTTTAAAGATCAAGCTATCAGAGGGAATTCTTAGATAGCTACAATGGCGATCAGTGTGGATCAATAAGGGTTGTTGATCTAGCGCGCAGAGTGGCAGACCATCGTAACACGCACTAACACCAACCAGCAAATGTAGGATTAAATTTAAGGAACGGAGGTAGTTTCTGGTATGCAATTAGTGACAGGTCACTAATTACATATTGTATCTCAAACTTCTTAGTGAAGAGAAGCCCTGAGCACCTTGACCCGAAAAAGTGAAAAATATTGTTTCGGTTCCGTTGGAGCGGGATTCCACAAAACCGATAGGATATTGGACGCGCTTTGAGTGGTAAGTGGTTTCAACCGAGTTCCACCCGATGCCATACAATGACTACCACGTGTCCTGGGGGAGGAGAGAGAAAACCACTCACATCGAGTGGTTAGACATCATGCTACTCAACCGCCCGATACAAACGACAACCATAGGATCTGGGGCCCCCAAATCAACAACCTAGATGCATTCCAATAGATGACCAGATTTGACAAGATTATAAAGTAGGATCAGATAGGATTTGAAGTCTGATATGGATGATGTGTTGGCAGAAAGACGTGTTTCGGGGCATTCTTGGAGTTAACGGGAAAAATGGCCATTTCAAATAAGTCCAAGAGAACTGACACTCACCCGTTATGAAATAGGTGATCACCTCGCTGTGAGGCATTATACAATGACTGATTATGCAAGACAAAGGGATTAAAATAGATAGAGGTAGGGGGACTGGAAAACTAGGAAGTGGAAACGAATAGTCAGGGAGCAAACTGTCTTGAAAGCCATAAACTAACAGAGAGTAAGCAAGAGAGAGGCAGTAAGCCATAGAAATTGAGAGTCAGAGAGTCTGTGTACTTCGAAGAAGGCTTGATAGGTTCAAGCAAACTCCTCTGCACACTTTTCATGTATTGAGTCTCAGATTGGGCTCATAGTATTGTAATCAAAAGAGACCGTGAGCCAGTAAGGAGAGTTTGTGTACTCAAAAGAGACTTGGGGGATCCAAGTATAGTCTCACTAATTTCTATCTATTGTGTGAGACTCAAATTGAGCTCACTGTTGTAAAAACTCTGCTATGACGATATAATAGAGAGGTTACCACTGGAGTCCAGACCAAGAGACGTAGCCCAGGAGTATTAAGTGAAATCCTTATTAAACTTTATGTGTTTATATGTGTTGCCTATTATGTTTTCTTTTACTGCTTCATTGCCTAGGTATTTCACAATCGTATCGATCCGTTGCACAAAATAACATGGGAAAATCCATGCACATGAGTCTATAATACCTTATTAATTGTCTTAGATCAAATATCAAATCACATGTGTAGCCTTTAGGAGTAAGGCGGAGATTAGAGATGTGGTTGTTGAGAGGGAACATGATAAAGCTTTGAAGATGGAGCCTCGGCCAGTTAGAAGTTGGCTTGACTAGAACTTTGATGATGATGACCAGAGAGAGAACTCTAATAGAAGGATAATTTGACATAAGTTGGCAAAGGGAGTAATTTCCTATATACCTCCTAGAATGAGGTAGGTTTATGTAAAGGCTTAGTCTGAGAGTTGCAGATATTTGGGCAGGGTCAATTAAGGCATCCTCTTCATGGATAACTACCTTCCTACAAGGTCCCATAGCATTAAGTACCAAAAGGATCAGTGTGATTTGGTGCAATTAGATACTGTGGAGCGTAGAGTAATGTGGACAACATAGTAGGAGGCTTAGTACTAGAGTTAGCGGCAAAGAAAATTTCCCCGTAGATAGTTGCAGAGACATAGTTGATTGAATCAATATTTTGGATGCTTCTCAGTTGCAACTGTTGTAGTAGCAACAACAACAATGAGAGGTAGCACTACAATACATTCCATAGGTGTTGGATAGGGGTGGTGAAATATCCCTTTATTCCTAATATGCAGTCTTAGAAAGTGTAGCAAGAAAGGCTCAATTTGACATTAGCCTTAGTCAAATTGAGTAAATCAAATTTCTAGATCAAGAGGAAAACTTGGAGGCAGTTAACTAGTGTGACATGGATCTTGTGTCCCATTTAGAACAAAATTTCGATTTGGTGGGCTTGGAGTTTAGTCATGCATGTGCTGATTACTAAATTTTAGCAATCTAGTTCAATTATTTTCAGTTGTATTCATTAATGTAACCTCTAACAATTAATAGAGTGAGTTGAAGAAAATTTTTGCAGTGATACAAAAATCTAACTCAGACATCTATCAGTTAACTGGTTAATCAACCCAAAATATCTCATGCAGGCATGGAATTCAAATTCCTCAGTTGGAGTGGAGGAATTAAGGATAATTCAATTTTTTTGTATGGCAGTGGATTGTAGAGAATTTTTTATATAGGCAATTAATAAATCCTTGGGAGTTGTGCAATAAAATAGGAGGAAATTATTATCTTTTAGGAGCTAATCTCCTCTAGGATTATCTAAGGAAATAGGAGGTTGTAGGAGGCAAAATTTGGCTAAGTGTTGGCTAGAGGTTCTCATTTAGTAGGGAGAACAATTTTACCTTTGTAGGTGGTTCTCAGAGTTGGAGCATGCAATTGTAATAGTTTTTGCATTCAATTGATTAATTCAAACAAGGGTGAGGGGTCTTTCCCCAATTAGGTTCCCTTAGAAATAACTATGTACTTTTGGTTTTTCTTTTTTCATATATTTTCATGTGTCTATAAATTGTAGTTTCCATTTTGTATAATTGTAGAGTACAATTGTGCGTCTTTCTTTTGTTTAGTTTGGAATCTTGAGAAATTGCAATTTCTATCAAATTTATAGATATATTTATGTTTAGTTTATCTAACATGCTATGTTTGGCGAAAGAATAAGATTAGAGATGATGAGAAAAATGGTGGATTATAGTTCGCTTCACCCTTATTATAGGCTAGCTGAGCAAAAAGGGGATGGGTCATCTCCTAATATAGAAGATACATGGAGAAGCTTAAAGGAAGAGATTAGAAGTTCCAAGGTAGATAATAAAAAGATAATATATCCACGAGAAATAATTTCTAGAGATAAGGAAAGGCAAGCTGAGGTTAATGCAATGATCCTTTAGAGGTTATCATATTTGCAAAGACATGGACATCCAAGAATATTTCATGGATGGGAGGAAAGAACTAATGTGGCCTATGGTAGGAGGTCTCAATAATGATGCAACTTTGACATGGATGACATAGTCAGAGGTGGAAAATGGTTGGATACAACTGACAAGAGAGATAGTGCTTATGGATTTTATTCTAGTTCTATTCCAAAGAGGCATCATGGTCATCATTGCCATCATCCTTGTAGGATTGAAAAGAAGTACTTTCTAGATGACTATGAGTTCAAGAAAGCTAAGCCTCCTAAATTTGATGGAGATATGAAGAAACTAGAAGATGCAGAAGAATCACTACATGGGATGAAGACGTTCTTTGAGTTGCATGATTATATAGAGAATAAGAAAGCTAGGATAGTTATTTTTAGTCTCAAGGGAAAATAGGATATCCAATGGGAAGACGATAAGCATGTAAGAGGCATCAAGACAAAGAAGTTGAGTTCACATGCAGTTAAAATAATTTTCAGGAAGAGAAATTTGTTAGAGATATATTATGATGGAAAGGATAAGGAGTTTTACGATATTAAGATGGGTTCTAGGTTATATGAAGTGTATACAACCTAGTTTCTAGAGTTGTTAAGGTATGTGTCATATCTTAAATATGAGAAGACGAAGCTTCAAAGATTCATTAGTGGATTTCCCTTAGCATTTAAAGATTAGATTGACTATGATGAGCCTCAGTCATTGGAGGAAGTCATTGAGAAGTTGAAGCATTTTTATGAGTAGTGTAAGCATATGTTTGAGCCTAAGAGGGATTGGAAAGGAAATGGTAAGACTAAAGAAAATTTGGTTAAGTGAGGAATATCTCAGGACGTAGGTGATAATGATAATGTAACACCTTATAAGATGTTTGTTGCAGTTTACATTGGACATGGGTTTCAGCCTGAGGAGTAGAAAAAATGCGATGGGAGGAAATCATTGCAGTAATAGACTTGTGGTTGAGAGCATTAGAGGAGATATTGCCCACAATATCAAGGTGGTAGGCCTTATATTTGCAATTCTCAAGAGGAACAAACAGTTCGATATGTTGGTTAGAGTATTCGTCAGACCTATGCAGCACTTGATAATAGGTAGGTAGAGCATCAACGATCCATTATTGAGATGGAAGGTAATCTCAATGATCGAGATGTTTCCATTTGATTGATCATGGATCTAATTATAGTTATGTTAGTCCTAATATTGTGGAGAATTGTCACTCGAAGAAAGAAGTGCATGCAAAATTTTTGGTGGCGTAGTTGGATGCAAGGACCATGAAAACAATTTATGATTGGGTGAGAGCTTATGCATTTGAGTAACACATCTAAATGCGCTTCCTTTGGGTTCATACAATAAGTTGTTGGGAATGGATTGGTTTTCGATTCACAGGACTAAGATGTATTTTTATGCGAAGGATATTAAGTGCTTGGATGATGTTGGGGAAAGAAAAATATTACAGGGTAAAAAGAAGCCTACATCAGTGAGAAATGTTACATCTATGCAGGAAAAGTGTAGTTGCAGAAAGGGAAGTGTACTGTTTGCAGTTCATATTTCCAATGACAAAGGGAATGTTGTTGAGGATGATGAACTTATTAAGAGTTATTTGGTTTTGTGGTAGTTTTAGGATGTGCTTGCTACAAACATTTCCGATTTACCTCATATACAAGTGTAATTTTCTATTGAGTTGGTAGCAAGAGTAGCACAAAAATCAAAGGCACCTTAAAAATGAGTACTATGAAGTTGGTAGAATTGAAATTACAACTTAAGAATATGCTTGATAAGGGACACATAAGGCCAAGTATGTTGCCATAGGGTGCACCAATATTGTTTGTGAAGAATTAGGATGGTACTCTCAAATCGTGCATTGATTACAAGTAGTTAAACAAGGTAAATATCAAGAACAAGTATCCTTTACCACAGATTGATCACTTGTTGGTATGTTGAAGCAAGAAGTAGTGTTCTCAAACATTGATTTAAGATCAGAATATCATTAGGTGTGCATCAAAGAATAATATATTTACAAGACCAAATTTTGTACGATACATGGGCATTATGATTTTGTGGTGGTTTCTTTTGGTATCACTAATGCTCCAACTATTTTTATCTGCTTGATGGACAATGTGTTGCATCATTATCCAGACATGTTCGTGATAATGTTCATTGATGATATATTGGTATATTCTAAGAATCAGGAAGAGCATGCGGAGCAGCTAGTAGGAGTATTATGATTGTGGAAAGAGCAGCAATTTTATGTGAAGCTTAGCAAGTGCAGTTTATTTTAGACTAAATTTCATTACATGGGACATGTTGTTTCCAAGAATGGTATATAAATGGACCCAGAAAAGATTAAAGCTATCATAGAGTGGTCAAGTCCTATGAATGTGTATGAGGTCAAATCCTTCATCAGACTAGCATTTTACTATAGGATGTTCATCAATAACTTCTCATGGATTACCTATCCTATTAAATACCTGTAGAGAAAAAGGAATAAGTTTGAATGGACTAAGGAGCACACAACTAGTTTTGAAGAGTTGATCTTGAACGCGCAACAAATGCTTTGGTCTTAAAGATGGTAGATCTTGATAAGTATTATGTGGTATGTATAGATGGTTACAAGAAATGACTTGGTGGAGCCTTGAAGTAGGAAGCGTAGGTGGTATAGTATGAGTTAAGGAAGTTGAATGAGCACAGGAATAACCACGTGACTCACAATTTCGAGTTGGTAGAAATAACTCATGTATTGAAGATGTGGAGACATTATCTTCTTGGTTGGTGGTTTTTTCTTATGAGTGGCGATAGTGGGTTAAGGTAATTCTTTTACCAATGCAATCTAAATTCCAAGTAATCTAGATGGTTGGCTACCTTCAGTGAGTTTGACTTCGAAAATAGATACATAGAGAGAAAGGAGAATGAGGTTACAGATGCTCTCAATAGGAGAATGCAAATGAATCATACTGCAAAATTAATTTCTTATGGGACATATTTACAGGAGTAGGTATTTCAAGCAGGACAACATGATGATAAGTACAGTTAGCTAGAGCAGAGATTACAACAACAAGGTGAAGGTGATAGGAATGAGGAGTGTCACCTGAGAGCAAATGGATTAGTCGAATTCAGGAACAATATTTATATGTCGAACAATAGTGAGATTAAAAGTCATATCTTTAGGGAGTTTCATGTCAATTTGTATTCATATTACCCTAGATATTAGAAGACGTTGACAACAATTAAGGATTTATATCATTGGTCAAACTTGAAAAAAGAGGTGGCTAATTTTGTCGCTAGATTTTTGGACTATCAAAAGGTGAAAGTGGAGTGTAAGAATCCAGTTACTTTATTATAAATGATTCTGATTCGAGAGTGGAAATTGGAGGTCATTTCCATGTACTTCATTATAGGTTTTCCAAGGACATCTATACAACATGATTCCATCATGGTTATGGTTGACAAGTTAAGTAAGGTGGCTCACTTTATTACATTTAAGTATACAAATTTAGCTATTAAGGTAGCTCATATATTCATTAGGGAGATAGTGAGATTTCATTTTTTTCTTAAGAAGACTATATCAAATAGATATGCCATGTTCAGGGCTGAGGTACTTCTTTGACCAATGCAACCTGAATTTCATGTAAGCTATATGGTTGGCTACCCTCATTGAGTTGGTCGTTGAGAACAGATACATCAGGGGCAAGGAAAACGAGGTTGCAGATGTTTTCAGTAGGAGAATGCAAGTGAATCATATTGCAACATTAAGTCCTTATGGGACATATTTACAAGAGTAAATATTCCAAGCAGGGAAACATGATGATAAGTACTAGTAGTTGAGGCAGAGATTACAACAACAAGGTGTAGGTGATAGGGATGAGGAGTGTCACCTTACAATAGATGGATTAGTCAAATTTAGGAATAAGAATTATATGTCAGACAACAGTGAGCTCAAGAATCATATCTTGGGGGACTTTCTGGCAAGTTGTATTCAGGTCACCTAGGATATCAGAAGACATTGACAACAATTAAGAAGTTATATCATTGGTAAAACTTGAAAAAAGAGGTGGATAATTTTGGCTCTAGATATTTAGACTATCAAAAGGTGAAACTGGAGTGTAAGAATCCGTCTGGTTTCTTATAGCTAATTCTAATACAATATTGGAAATGGGAAGTCATTTCCATGTAATTCATTATAGTTTCTCCGAGGACATCTATACAACATGCTTCCATCATCATTGTGGTTGAAATGTTAAGTAGAGTGGCTTACTTCATTGCAGTTAAGTATACTAATTTAGCTAGTGAAGTAGCACAAATATTCATTAGGTACTTAGTGATATTGTGTGGTGTTCTTAAGAAGATTATATCAGATAGAGATTCCATGTTCACTTAGATATTTTGGAAATATTTATTCACAGGTTTGGGGAGAAAGTTAGTTTTCAGTACAACTTATCATATGTAGACAGATGGAAAAACAAAGAGGGTTAACAAGATTCTTGAGGATATGTTGAGCATGTATGTCATGCATCAATAACATAAGTTGGAGTAATCTTCCATTGGTAGAATGTTCATATAGTAATGGGTATCAGGAGTCCTTGAGAATGTGTACATTCGAGGCACTTTATGGGTGGAGTTATAACACTCCCATCAACTAGAGTGTTCCATTGAATAGGGTACTCATTATATGATATATGTTTCTAGAGATGAAACAAGAAATGAGGGTTATTAAAAGGAATATAAGGAAAGCACAAGACAAGAAGAATAGTTATCCAGATCAACATAGAGAATTCAAGGAGTTTCAAGTTGGGGAGCATGTGTACTTGCAATTTTAGGCATTGGTTGCCATTTTAGACAACCATGGTGTGATGGGGTTTCTCTTATTTTGTGTAGCTGGATTGTTGAATTATTTCAAAATTGTGTGGGATGGTCTCAGAGGAGAAACACAAACCCTAGGAATCCCTACACCAATGAAGTTGCGATTGCGATAAATCCTTATTGTCTATACCCTCATTGGGCCTAAGAATCCTTGATGATTTAGGTGGATATATTCGAAGGCATCCATGGCTGTATAGGCCTAGTGATCCCTGGACTAGTATATGGTGTGACTGTGGTAAACCCTCATAACATATGGTTGTTGTTTGGGCCTAGGAGTCCCTTGGTGGTACTGTGGTAAATCTTAGCTATATATATGAGGGTTTGGGGCCAGGAATCCCTTGGTGGATTGTAGTATATCCTAAGGAATCCATGGTTATTTTGTTGTAAGTCCCACATTCATGTTTGAAATATGGCACAAGGGTGTTTGGTTGAATGAAAGATTTTGTTTAGCCCAATATATGGTTGGCTGGTACGTGGAAGTCCCTGGTTTGGTTGGATTTTTCATATGTTAATAAGATCTCTTTCCTCTTGTGTTTTATGAGTAAATGTACATGATATTATGTGGTTTCAATGGTTGTTCTATTATTTTTATTCTACTACTTATAAATTGGTTATAAGCATGGTTTTATGACAAATCTTAGTCATGGTTCTCATCATGTTTTGTTTATTAAATTAATGAATAATGATGTATCACCTAATAGATGGTAATGTAGCTATTATGAGATTTCATCATACCTTCTTGACAAATATTATATAAATATGTAGTCTCTATGCTGAGATGTGATTATATGACGTATAGATTACATGTCCATGACCTGTTTGATGAAATTTCTATCATGCCTAGGCTTTTTTTGGCTAGGTCCTTCCTTTAGTTTTGCATTAAAGGCATTTTCAACTTGTTATTTTTCATTTCTAAAAGTTTCATGAAGTTTTTCGTAGAGGCCCGAGTCCTAGCCATGAAAACTTGCCTCAGAATATGAGGTTGCTAGCATAGAGTTGCCGGAAAAAGGCCATAGCCGAATGGATGCCTTTCTGTGGGAGCAACTATAGGCTCTCAGTCACAAGAAGGGATTGTCATTGGTGCAGCTAGGGATATATTTTGGTTAAGAATCACATTCTCTCAGTGGTTACAAACCTATAGGGTTTGGGTGGATCCTGAAGATTCTACAACCCTTGAGGATAGTCAAATTTGTTTTATTTTTTTTATTTCACTTCCTTAGTTGTACTTAGGGAGTTGAATCATATCATAGTTACTCTTAGTGATATGTTTACCTCGGTGAACTAGTTGGATTGGGTAAATGTGAGATGAGGGTGTTACAAAAATCAACGCTAAGTAACTGAGTTGGCCACCTTGCTTATTGTGATACACTGATCAAAATATTCAGGTAGATTTCCTCCACGTACTTGAAATGGTATATTGCAGTTCATAGTGGCTTGGTAATCCTTATATACCTAGTTACCCTTTTTTTCATTAATTTCTAAAATCTATTAATAAAACATAAAACAACACCCTCGTTACTAATGTAGAAAGCAAATATTTCCTCCTCTGCCTCCTGAGACAACACCTAGTCATTAAAGAAATAAGAAAATGCAAAATACTAAGCTTGGTACATTATATTTTACCCTCTTTAGAACCACTTTTGATGTTGATCAACCAGAGTCATCGCTTCCTATTACTAACAAACCTAAGATCACATCTTTCAAAACTGGTGAACTTGAAATAAAAACAATTGAGACATTAGAACCTGAAGTTATTGAACCTGAATTTTTTGCCTTAGAAACCTTACAACTTATGGTGATTCAACCTCAATAAACATAGACTACTGAGTGAGTAACTTCAAATATTTATAATCTTTATTCTTTGCCTTCATCTCATCCATTACATTCTTTTTCGGGTTCTGACGGAGAACAAATTCCATTCATTTATTGAGTATTGAGGACATTACTGAAAAATAGTCTCAACCTCGATATCATATTCATTTAATAGGGAATCCTATTTATCAAGCTCATCCTTTTCCTACACTCCATACTCTATCACAAGCTCCCTCATATTGTGCTCCTTGATACAATTCTCTTTTAGATTCCCCTCACACATGTACTCTTTTGGGAATTTTAACCATGATTGTGTTAGTTGCAGTCACAAAAATTGTCTTTTCCATCATGAGTGAATAGAATAAAGTCACAAAATTTTTTATGTTTTCTACTTCACGATAAAAACATGTATATGGTGGTCCATTTGTACCAACTCAGTACCAATCATTATCTTGAAATTTTTCTCATGCATTGACTAGTCCATGGACTTCTCATTTTCCCTCATCATTTGGAACATTATATTTTCTATCTCTACTGGGAATTGAAAAAAATGTTCCACCTTTTGCACCCCAAAAACCTTTGGAGCAATATTATGGTGCATTCCTAAGTGGATTACGGAATCCACAACAACCTAGTTCATCTTATCCTGGGTACCCTCTCAATGGGGGAAAACTTGTTGAAATTTTCCCATCCCATTATCAAATGTTACAGGTTGGTTCTTTTCATGTTATGTGTCCTCTTACTATGAGTGCTCCATTTTTAGGAATGGATGATTCTCCTTGGAATCCTACCTTTCCTGTTCAACTTGGTTTGGTCTTAAATCAAAATATCGACTTCTCAACCTGCTCCAACTATGCCCCATGTTCCTACCTGTAAATTTTTCCAATCTATACCTCAACTTGCCCAAGTTTCCTTTCAATCAAGTCAAACTGTTTAGGTTGTCTCCCAAACACAAAATACTCCAACGATATTTGAGAATTGTCAGATCATATCAAGCCAGCCACTTTAGTGTGCATTAGAAACACCACCACTTAATTAGTCCATACCTCATATGCAAGTAAACCAACTTGTGCATAGCACACCACAAGTACCAACCAATCAACCCAATACTGGAATGATGCAAATCCCATCCTAGAGACCATTCCAAGGAATTCTACAAATTCCTATTGGTAAAACTACTATACCACAAATTCCTTATTAAAGGTAATATATTCCAAATAAGCCTTTCCCACCTTACCATGTTCTTTATGGAACTGGATAACCTAGTTATGGTTATCCTGGTTGTCAAAATCCTCCTTAACTTAGAATGAAAATACCAATTTCTCAATGTATTCCATCATATCCAAGATATCCTCCACTCTCGGTCAACCTTTATCCAACAATCATGGTCCTATTGGTACATATAAGGTAAACTTTGTTCATTCTAATGAAGGAAAACATCAACAACCTAGAAGTAAGAAAAATGGTAAAGGAAAGAATAAATAGGAGAACCCTCCACAAGAAAAGCATAACAACTAGTCTTCTAACAAGAAGCAAAAGCATCGTTACCCATATCCTATATGTAATGACTAACATTTTATGCTGGAATGTCCACATTGTGTAGAGATCAATATATTTTTGAATTTTGAATGCACTACACCTATCGTTTTGACATATTCTTTCCCAAACTAGTAGATAGGTATCGTTGCACAAGATCCATCCCCCTCTTCCCATGTATTGGTGTTATCTTCTACCAGAAATAAGGATGATGCCTTGGTGGCTACAAGGAATATGGACTATATAAAATCGAATCCTTCAACTGAAAAGGCTAACGATCAACCTTCCAACTCTACTAAACTTGCTTATGGTCCTCTCTATATATAGGAACCCACTACGGAATTGAATACCAAACCTCCTAAAGGAATGATTCATAAATAAGTATCTAATGCTGATGTGAGAGTTACACAAAATTACAACATAGACGAAGATTTAGCTTAGACTCCTTGTAGAGTTGTCCTACAAAAAATAAATATTTACTAGTAGCGAGTGGAGGAGTAGATCAAATTCAAATATTGTTGTATTTAATCAGGAGAATCATACTCATAAATGTCTTCCCAACTAACATTCATAATTCAAGTGATTGTTAGAAGTAAAACTACCCACCGTGCAATGATAGGTGAAGCTGCCTCAACTTCAATCATGTCTCTTTCATGTTGGAAAACCATTATTTATCCATAGCTTAATCAATCACTGACAACCCTTAAGGTTTTTGGTGGAAGAGGATTTAATACTTATGGGATCTTGAATTCATTGCAAATAAAATTAGTTAGAAAAACAATCTCGGTAGAGGTTCAAGTCATTGATGAACTTTTAGATTATAACCAACCACTAGGCTGAACATGGATTTATGCCATGGTAGGAATGGTCTCAAGATACTTTATCATGATTACTTTCCCTTACTAGCGGGGAATTTTGGGCATAGATAAACTTTCCTTTTTTTCGCTCATTGCCAAACTATTGGAAGCTTTCCACTTGTGGTTGAATCTCCACACCCTTATCAACATGTTGGGATATGATTGCTTAAATATTAATCCTTAATCAGAACATTTACACTCCCTCCTCTTGATATTTCAAATCTAGTTTCCCCTACTAATATTATTTCATCTTCTACTGTTCCTTCTGATCCCTGGATAGTACAAGACAACCCTCACATTAACTAATTTGGTGACCATATGCTGCTCAATCCCGTCGAGCTAGACTATGAAGAAATTTACTCAGCCCATTTGAGAAATTATGACATTGATACCTCACTAAATTGGGTTTATCATTCCCAAGATTCACGTTTAGGTTATGACCCTTTCAATTACATATTTTCTACAGATGGAAACATCTTGAAAATCTCAAACGAAGCATCGTTGGAAGATAATCCTGAACCCTCCTCATTACCTAAAACACTTGAGAATAATCTTCAAGTCTTTTACTCACCCAATATTACTGAGAAACTTTGGGATTATATCGCCATCCATGAGGTATATTCTATGGAGAAATTAGAAACTACTTAGGATACCTATCCCCTCGATATTTTGATTAAACCCAAAGCAATTAAAAATGTCCATATTTGCACATCTTGTTCTCTCTACGAAGATTTATAAGGCCCTTTTTCTAGAATCATGTGAAATTTTTTCTTGGACATATAAAGCAATTCTAAGCATTAATTCAAATATCATGGTACATGATATTATAGCTTACCCAAACGCTAAACCCATTCAAAAATGTTTACATCTAGTTCACTAAAAAAAATTGTTTCCATAAAAGATGAAGTTGAAAATATTTCTCTTGTTGGTTTTATTTACCGTGTTCCTTTAACTAATTAGGTCTCAAGAATAGTTCCTATAATGAAGAAATAAGGGATAATCTAAGTATTTGTCGATTAGCAGGATATTAATCGCACTTATCCTAAAGGCAACTATTCAACCCCTTTCATCGACCAAATTGTGGATGTCTATGCCATGAGAAATTTTTCTAATTTATAGATGTCTTTTTCTGTTGCAATTGAATCAACAAACTCCTATTTTACCAACACAAATTTATGTTCATTTGTGCATGTGTTATGTTTTCCTATGACAAACTTCCCTTCAATCTAAAGAACAGTAGTGCACCTTTCCAAAGGGCATTGAACTATGATTTCCATGACATTAAGAATATAGTGCAACCATATCTTGATGATTTTCTTGTTCACTATAAACATCATGAAGACCATTTGATGCATCTTAGAGCCATCCTTCTATGATGTCGACATTCTAACACATGATTAAACCCACATAAATGTGTTTTTTTTGTTCAATCTGGTCGACTTCTAGGATTTGTAGTGTCCAAGAATGAATTCCACATTGGTCCTATGAAAGTCTAGGAAATCATGGATTTTCCTTCTCCCTCCTCACTCATCGAGTTACAAATCCTCTATGTGAAGGCTAGCTTTATACGTAGATTTATCCTTAGCTATTTAGAACTTAGAAAATGATTTACTCACTTACTTAAAAAAAGGGTTCCCTTCCGCTCGGATCACACTGCTCAAAAAGCTTTTGATGCCCTGGAAGATGTGTTAGATTGAGCATCCTTATTATATCATCTTGACTATCAATGAGACTATTCCCTCTATTTAGTTACGACATTTACCGCCATCTCTATGGTGTTGGTACAATAATATGACATAGGAGACAAACATCACATATGTTACTTGAGCTGAAACTTGACTAAGGCTGAAGCCAAGTATTGACAGGCTGAAAAGTTAGCATTGGAATTTGTGCAAGTTGTACAAATATTTCAACATTATATTATTATTTTTAAAATTCTTTCACTTTCTAATTTCAACTCAATGATTTACATTTTGTCACATCAATTACTCAGAGGAAAGTACTCAAAATATATAGTTTTCCACCAAGAGTTTGATTTGAAATTAATCAAATCTAAATCTAAGAAATCTTTAGTCTTTGTCAAACTGATTTGTGACCTTCCCTATTCTAAGTTAGAATAAACAACTGAATATTCTATTTTAGAAAAAATATTGTTTGTGATTGACTGTGTGAACCCTTGGTATGGATATATCATTATTTATCTCCAGAACTAAACTTTCTAGCCTGATACGATTCATTCGAATCAATGTCAAATTAGATACCATGCTAACTAATATATCATAATTAGTGACACTTTTTACTAGCATTGTATTTATAGGATCTTTTGAAGGTGTCTTACTCATGAGAAGGCTGAGGAATCTCTTACTTATTGTCATACTAGAGCATGCAGAAGACACATGTATGGGTATGGGAGTGCACAAAAAAGTATTAGGTGTGGTTACTTCTGGCTAAGCATATTTCTAGATTTCTAGATCTATAATACACTAGAACAAAATGGCTAATTAGTTTCTAAAAAAACAACTAAAATTTTCATATAAATGACCATTTTTCAATCAGTGACGAATACTAGCTAATTTACAACATCTTATATCGTGACCAAATTTTAGTCGTATTTAACTTAGTCATTAATTGGTTGTCTCAATTTTATCGTCGAGTAGTATATTTAGTCATAAAGTTTTTCATTATTGTAATCATTGATTTAGTCATTAGTTGTCAAAATTAATGACCAAATAAACAACAAAATATATTACTACATGATCACCCGAGAAAACCAATTAATGAACAAATAAACAACAAAACATATTACTACATGATCACCTAAGAAAACCAATTAATGACCAAATAAATATGACCAAAATGTTAGTTGTGTTATAATATATTGTAAATTAGATAATAATAGTCATATGTGTGAAAAGTTTAGTCATCGTTTGAAACCAATTAATGACTGAAGAAATATGACTTAATTTCGGTCGTGTTATAAGATATTCTAAATTAGGTACTAATAGTAATATATATTCAAATATGTTCATGATTTGTAATCACAAATTTTCCATTTATAATAGCATTTATCATTTTTTAGTACTTTCATATTCATTATATGAATGACTGATTTAGTAGTTTATATCCATTTCATTTACTTTCATTAATAATCATTATAAATAGCTAATTTAGTTGTGATATATTCATTTTATTTGTGTTCATCATTAATCAAGATAAACTACTAATTTAGTATTTTTAGATTGATTTTATATGTTCATTATTAATCAACATAAATTAATTAGTATTATTTTGTGACTAAATTTAAAATAAAATATCATACAATGTGCATGTTCATCTAATATGAAAACACAAATTACATATGTTAATTACAACATTAAATAAGATTAAGTACTACTATAAATAACTTCAGCCACATAAATTATATTAGGTGAAATGTCAAGTATTACAATATGAGTTTCCAACTTAATATTGGTTGGAATGGAATTTACACATGAAATATTGTTTCATCACATCGAAACATTATCATTTTTTTTCCAAGGCATGGTAGATGAATTCAAAAACTCTAAAGGCTTGACCATCAATCGATATGTGTACGTCTCATGCAATATATGATCTTTAAGGGTATCACTAGATTGGTTCTCTTCTCTCTTTGTTCTTGCATTTGTTGCTCCAATGTTATATTATTATCCTCTTTCTTCAATTCATTCTTGTTTATTGTGTGCAAGAAGGATCATACTCTTATTTTCTCTCATATTCCATAGCTCCAATGACTGGAGTCAAACATAATAAAGATCAACAAATCACATATCTCAATCACAACATCTATCACTACCAACTCTTACAAGGAAAAGTACATATTAAATAAGTAATAGTTTTGAAGTCAAATACAAAATTTGACCAACCTAATAGCATCCAATTACCAAAAGTTACCAACTATTACAAGGAAAAAATACCACATTAAATAAGTAATAGTTTTGAAGTTAAATATCGAACGTGACTAACCTGATAACATCCAATTAGAAAAAAATTTGGATAGCTTGAACGAAATAAACGTGAATGGAATTTATTTCCACTACAACTCAGTTCATGATGTACACATTCACCACCTTTTCCATAATGAAAATACCATGCAATAATGAAATCCTCACTTACAGTTGCAAAATATTCTCCACTTATATCTGAGCAAATTGAGCGCACATTATTTCTATTCCTTTTAAATAATAAATATATTAAAGATACTAATCATTTCCAAACCTTTGTTTATCTATATCTGATAAATGTTTACAACCACTAAAGATATTTCCAGAAAATATTTAAAACATAAGAAGATACGAGCATCACATGTGGAAACTACAAATACCTTAAGTAAACAAATTTAAGAAAAACTAAGAGAATAAAAAAAATCATAATATTCATCCAATATTAGTTAGAAGTTTATTGTCCATAAAAAAATATTGAATGTGAATGCAAGATAACACAAAACATACTTGTAAAGAATGCAAATTGTAACTCCACACGTGAAGAGGAATTTCTCCCCTTCTTTCCTCAACCAATATTGATTTTATTTTTCATTATTGATTCATTCATAGGGGAAATTCTTGTCCCAATGATTTTTTTAAGAATAAGTATGGAAATAACGCCAATTTATTATCATAGATCCTCCACAACATTTGGGTGAAAGAATATGCAATTGCCATTGCTTTAGAACTTCAAAAATTTTGTACTCTTTTAATAAGGATGGAAGAAAGAATAAATATGGATAAGGTATGTATGTGTATCAACACTCATTGTTTATCTTTCACCATCTAATAGGTATATTTTAGCCTTTTTGTTGAGGGATTAAGAACTCAACTCTTTCAGAAAGTGGGGGGCAATGTCACTCCCTAAATGCAAGCCTGTGAGCATCATACTTCTTCCATCTCTGAAATGATAGTCAAGCCATTTTAGTATATATAAATTGAATGAAATAACTCAGAACGCATACAAAAAAACCTCAA
>APFE031643578.1:290259-302281 GCA_000404065.3 Pinus taeda | reverse complement strand
TATTATTGTGCCCCATAGAATCCCTCTATTGTTATTTTTGTGGCTTTATATTATTATTGTTAGGTCGGTTGGGTTATATTGTGACTCCCTAGACCCCTATATATAGAAAGGAGGTTTTGTCATTTGAATCATCCAAGAATTGATTCATTGTGTAATGTAAAGGAGGTTGCCCCCTCGAAGAGGTTGAATTCTAAGGCGTTCAACTATCTTTTCTTTCTATTTGTGAGCTAGTTTCATAACAATCTCTAGCTTTCCACTGCTCACCATCTTCTTTCACCACCAAAATCGATCTCACAGATCTCCCACTGAACAGGGTCTACCATAGGCCCAAGCGAAACCCCTTAGCAACAAAGCTATCCCCTTGAAGCCAAAACTACTCTGATACCAAATGTAGGCTTTAACTATGTACAAAATTTTCCTGCATACGAATTCTAAAACACAAAAAATAAACAATGCGAGAGGATAACACATAAAACACATATACACAGAGATTTCCCCTAGATCCCAAAACCAGGACTACCAGCTTGATTGTTCATTGTGCTCCTTTCAATGTTATAATACATATTTATACATGTCGAAGGATCCAATACCATGGACCCAAATCCATCGCGTCCAAAAACATGTGCTAAAATCATGTACAAAATCATAGGTGCATTCGCCCAACCTATCATAGGGTCCAAAACCAAAATTTTTAGGGTGCTGCCCGGGACCCCATAAAGTGGGGTTACGGGTACGCCTCAAACCCCCTTTGACCCCCCTCCACTACACAATCGGCACAACAAAAGGGGGATCCGCCCCCCCTCCAACACCCCAGTTAACTACTTGGGCTAGTCGTGGAAATAATATAACACAACCCAACAACAGAAACCAGGAATGGAGAGGTTTCCACCATGGTAACCTCAAGAAATGAAATGCGAGAGAGTGTGGCCCTTATGATTCTTGTTGGGGACTCCTCGGGTAAAACGGAGGTAAACAACAGAGAGTTACATAGGGTAAAGAGAATAGAGAAAAGAGGAAAACAAAAAATAAGAAATTTACCTGGTGCGGCAGAGAATAGGGCCAGGGTCCTGCTGTTTAGACCCCCGGAGAAAATCTCCATGGCCAAGCTTCCCTGCGAAGCAAAGAATATTAATTCAGTCTATCCTGGTGGTGGTCCTATGTGGATGCCTTTGTCGTGTTGTCTAAGTGACGGACGTTGACAAGAGAATAACATGAAGGTAAAAGAAGAAAGGACCAAAAGAACCCAAAACCATGAGATGAGTTGGGAAACACTAAAAGAAACCATAAAAAGCTTCAAATCCGGCCCTGAAAGGGATATAAAATGTGACACAGGTAAATGGAAAATTGTTTGGATGTTTGTACAACATCAAATTGATACTTGTTACGGTTATGTGATAGGTCTCACCTAAAACTATGTCCATTACAGAGTAGAGGCCAACAAAAGGAAAGAAGAAAACATCAGCAGCTATAAAGACAACATGGTAAGAGACAGAAAAGAGGAGACCATGAAGGGTAAGAGAGACACAAGCAAAAATATGGTTGAGGGGGTGAGCGATCCAAACAAAGAGCAAAGCAAGAGAGGGAGAAAGACAAGACAAGAACACATGAAAACCCTCGTCGACGCTTACATGGAAGGGAAGCCACTGGAGGTCAGAGCCCAAATAGATGGCTGGGAGCGAGAACCAAATGACAACATAAGGAACCAAGACATTCCCATGAAATAATGGGAGGACATGTTTCCTGAACTAGTGAACTCCTAAGGACAGCTCACTCTCTTTAGACAGACAATGCAGCAATATTGGGTCATGAAGAATGTGGTGGCCCGAGCTATGACTCTCAATAGGGAACAAGTAGCAAGCAGAGGTCTAGAGGCAAAGGAAGACACTAAGGAGAAGGATCTCATCAAGGCAGAACTCCTGAGGGAGATAGCAGCAATCCAGATGCAAACTTACATAAACAACTTAGCACTGGGATGAATTGAACAAACACTTCAAGACATGAAGAGAAGCAAGATGCTAGGCTCCAGTGCTAGCCCCAGTAATATCCTCAAATGAGGATTGAAGCAGAGGTCCAGCTACATTTTGTTGAATTTTTATGATGAATAGTTTTTACTTGTTTAACTTGAATTGCAGTATAGATAGTATAAATAATGCTGCTAAATGGATAGAGAAGGACCTTTATAAATTTTGGATAGCTTTAACGCTGACAGGTGGCTACATGGTTTCCTTCGGGCAGGTAAGACCACCTAGAAGAAATGGAAAACTTGATTTTGAACAAATAATATAAATAGAGGAAGTACTACCAAGTTCACAAAAAAAAATAATGAATTATTAAAAATAGAAATTGAATATTATATAGTTTTTATCAATTTAAATATATTTTTAAAATATTATAAATTTTAAAAATAAAAGGAATATTTTTTATAGTTAAAATTATAAGTAAAATTCACAATAAAAGAATTTAAAAATTTTGTGACATGAAAGAAGTTAAATATGAATAGTGTTTTCTCATCAATGAATATACTAATGAATAAACTGATATACAACTTTATCTTATTTCAAAAATTTATTATTCTGCACTACTTTACGAAATCGACTATAATGATATACAACTTTATCTTATTTCAAAAATTTATTATTTTTCAATACTTTACCAAAGATATACAACTTTATCTTATTTCAAAATTTATTATTCTTCAATACTTTACCAAATCTGATTAGTGTGATTGGTTTTGAAGGGTCTTATGTTTTGAGGCGATCTAAGTTTCAAATCGTGTACTAATTTAGAAGAGACACCTTAAATCTAGTCATGTTAAAGATTAGTGTAGGCCAAACTAAGTGTAATCCCACGTTATTTTGACAACTTAGATACCCTTAAATCACTATTTTTTTAGATACTAGCTAGTCTTATAAGTCACAAACAAATTACAAAATAGAAAAGTTTTATTTATCAAAAGAAAAAACAAGAAAAAAAAACTTAAAAAAAAAAAATTAAAAAAAAATTAATTCTATATTTAAAATCATTGAATAAAAAGGCTTTGTTTTTAAAAAAAACTTAATATTTTTTTTCTATATTTTAAATTATTTATTAAATTTTAATTTTCTATATTTTTACATCGAAGATGTTCTATTTTGAAAGTCTTTAGCACCGACTTCATCTACCTTTTTATTATCCACCATTGGTTCAATAAACAGCTCTCATTATTTCCACCGTTGTTTGATCGAACAGTTATCATTGTCTTCCACCACTGCGCATTGACAAGGAGTTGTCTATAATGCGACTTTTTGGAGATTCCGGTGACGGAATCCTGCGGAAGAAATGAGGTTAAATCTTGATTTTTAGCAGTTAAAATGGTTTTTTAACTGCATATTTGGATTCAGCGCCTTGAAAAACCCCTGGGAGCCATTGATTGTGCAGAAACTAGCTATCAAACTTGGGATTCCAATGAATTGCTGCCGGATTTTGACCGGAAAAATCCACCAGAAAAGCCTTCAAAGAGTCGCGTTATAGACTACTGCCATTGATAATGCTCCTTCTTCAGAGGCATCTTTGAGGGTGAAATGTTTCAGATGGTTGAAGCTGCAACAACATGGAATAATTCTTCGTATCTCCATTCCGAGGCTGTCTAAACGGCCTTGGATTTTCACGTTTCATTCAATGGGATGATCG
Organism: Pinus taeda; assembly: GCA_000404065.3. Taxonomy (NCBI): domain Eukaryota; kingdom Viridiplantae; phylum Streptophyta; class Pinopsida; order Pinales; family Pinaceae; genus Pinus; species Pinus taeda. The sequence continues at coordinate 298,612 of APFE031643578.1, read as the reverse complement.
ACAATTTATCTTTTGCTACTTGCGCTAAATGGAAACGGTCATTGCCAATGGATCTTTTCTGCAACGAGCATGAGTACAGGTGCCTGAGACTTGACAACAATGGCAACCACAATGTCTATAGGGTCGCTCTGACACAAGGACATAACAATGTGATAAACTCGAGAACACACTAGAAAATGGACCAATCTAATCAGAATTGCATATTGCCTAGAGCCTGCGGGCCTTATGGCATATGTGTCAATGACTAGTGCAGATGTCCGGGCTATGGAACATGGGATCAATTCTAGTAAATTCATTACCTAGACGTGACACAGGGATGTTATAGCAGCTCAAGCGAGCCCATCATGTAGCCAGCTGACGAAGAGGAGTGAACCATTGCATGCCCCTTGATGGAGTGTATTACTTTCCCAATGACTCCCTGAAGCCTAAACTGAACACCCATGAAAGATCGTGATAGAGATCATGATGGCAAAAAGGACAAAACGTCCTTAGTTGGAAACAACGAGTTACTCAAGGATCTTTTGAATCTAATGTCGTCACTTTTTCCACAAAACTCATTGGAAATCCCTCATAAATGTAGAAGTTATCAACAACAAAGTCATATAATTATGGAAGCATAGATGAATCTATTCTTGTAATATCGTTAATCCTTCCATGTTTTGAGAGGATGGCTAAATTATTTTTCCCAAGGAAAAAATCGGTAACTTTTTATTAAAAAGATAATGAAAAGTTACACTATTAGATTCAATGATACATTCCGAAAGCTGCCACAAGGGCCCTAGTGCAATCGCACCTCAACGCATCGTTAGAGGACTAACATGCACAAAGAAAAGAGAAAAAAAAGAAGAGAGGAGAGAGAAAGAAAAAGGAAAAACTGAAGTTCGGCAGTGAGTTGGACTCACACTTCAAGTTTTCCTCCCCTTTTTCTTTTCGACCTTACGCCACTCTCCTTGAGTGGGTTCGATCGAAGCAATGACTAATTGTGTTTCTGTATTCTGGGTGCCAAGTTCTTTGTCTAAATCTGAATTATCTAAGTGGTGGTGCCGTTTGAGGCTGCCAGTACTAGGATCCATGCTTGTCATCACTGCCTTGTTGTCTGATGAGGTTCCCTTCTGATTCTCCATTTCTTGTCATACCTCGGTCTTCTCTGCTGGAATCTCTTCCTCTGCTGCTTCTGATTCTTCGTCCTCTGATTCTGGGGGTGAAAAATGCCATCCTTTCTTCTGTTTCCCTTTCTGCTTCTTTTTATTTTTGGCTTCGGGACATGTGCTTTGTAAGTGTCCTACCTGCCTACAGAGCCTACATCTGAAGGCGGTGTTTTCATAATCTAGTACCTGTAACCAGTTCTGTTGTTTGTAGATCAGCCTTATATTATCCGACAGCCCTTTACTTAGATCTACTTCCACACAGATACGTGCGAAAGTGTAGATTCTTTCATTGATTCTTTCCAGGTCTGTTTTGATATATTTCCCTATGCTGTTCCCAATACCTTCCAGCACTTGTTCATTCCAAAAGTGCAGAGGAAGATTGTATAGTCTGACCCATACTGGCATTTTGGTTACAGTCATTTTATTTGGATCAAAATCTGGGAACCATGGGGTCATAAACAGCCCCGTTGTTCCCCAAAACCATGGCCCATCTATGATAACTGTATCTCTGACTTCCTGGGATGTAAATCTTACTATGAAGAACCCCTTTGAACATAGATGAATATCACAATCCATGGTCCAGCTGGTGAAGATCCAATGAAACAGATCCAATGGTTTAGGCCAGAAGCTGTTGAAACGGAAAATAAGAGCTTGCGTTTCATAGGACTTAACAAAATCATCAAGCCCTGAAGAATCTAAGTTTAAGGCTGGGGTTTGCTCTGACTGATCTACTATGTATGGCTTGGGCATGTAACTGCCTTGGTCCGAAGAGTGCCCTGAACTCCTGCTGCCCTGTAAAATGTTTTTGTAGGATAAACCTCCCTTTGGTTGGTGCTGGGCTGCATTTTTTTCCCCTTGTCTCCCCTTGAGGAGCTTGTCTGTCCCTGAGGCAGAGCCCCTCCTCTCAGTCTGAGATTTAAAATAATGATTGATCCTGGCCCAATCCCATAACTTTCCAACGATCTACAGTCCTGGAGAGATCGCCTACCACTGACCAGATGTTGAATCTGATCAGGGTATCCCATTTCCACCCGGATTTGTTTTTTCAGCTGCATGGAGGTGTCTCCTGCATGAACCCATACTAAACGAGTTTTCCCCTGAGGGGGTTTAATCAGAATCTGAAAACAGGGATTTGTTACCTACTCTGGCTGAAGGCACATTTCCAGATCTGGTTCTGTTTTGGTTCTTTTTTCCTTATGCATGGCTAGATCTGCATAAAACATGCCCGATCTATGATTTGTGACTTGGATCTGCTGCCTGGGATCAAGCCGCACTCGAATAAGGACTGGTTCGCTTAGATCCAAGCTGGAACTGCGAAATTTGGGCCCATGCGTCAGAAGGGAAAACGAATCCGCAACATGCAGTCCCCCCTGCCATTTCTCCATGCGTTCCGAGCTCTGGCCCCTATACGCCATTCAACCCGACGGCTTCCTTGTTCAGAGACGCAGTTTGGGCCTTCGACCAACCGCCAAGGAAAAACCTCCTCGTATATCCACGCAGAGAGGTATGCTTCTGACGGTGTCCGCGCCTCCCAACCACCGATCTGCGACCTAGGATCTCGAACGCTAGCTAGATCAGATCGATTTAGGCCAGATCTGCAAGGATCTAGCCAGTAGATTGAAGGAGGGCGTAGATCTGCAACATGCAAACCCCTCCTGCCTTTGCTCCGAACGATCAGTGACTGGCGCGTCTTTTCTCCAATAGGCAGAATGTCAGGATGTCGATTCACATGATTCCTTGAGGCAACAAAACCCTTTGATACCCTGCCGCGGCGATCTGGAATGGTTTTGGTCTTTTTTCTGCGCCATTTCACCGAGCATAAAATTTCTGTGTCAAAACAAACAGCCCTCACCGTAGCTCCGCGCGCAGGCCCGCCTTCAGCTGCAACAGGCTTTGGGTCGGCTGCGGCCGCCAACAGGTTGCTGAAAACACTAACCCTAGCACTCGCCATTCCTTCTTTTCGACATTAACTTATCAATGGGAGTAAGCCAGGATGGCTACATTATTATTTTAATTTAAATAATTATTTTCTCTTACAATGCTATTTTGATGAATGTACTTTTGGGTTTCAATAAAGCAAATTCACTATCCTAATATGTGAACTTGGGAAAGGACAATGCCGCCAAATGAAAGCACTAATGAATTGCGTCCACTTTGAAAGAAGCTTAAAGATATTTTTCCTCAGTTGTTGTGGTGGATAGTAGACACCTTGTTTTACAAAGTTTTAATATAAAATTATTCAAATGTGGGTCATTTTTTTTTCCTTAAATTAAAGGGGAATCATGGAAAGAGAAAGCAAAAGGAAATTAAAGAAATTTGCAATGAGTGTTTTTCTAAATGTAAGAGCTTCTCTTGAAATTCCCCATGCATTAAGCTAAGTGATAAGATACGTGTTGTCAAAACATGCTGCAACTTTGCCGAACAAATGGAAAATTTAGCATGATTCTGAAAAAATCTGGTAGAAATTTTTGAAAATTTATACCAACATGATTTTGAAAAAATCTAGTAGAAATTTTTGAAAGTTTATACCAACATGATTTTGAGAAAATCTAGCAGAATTTTTCAAAATCTGGGTTAGAGTTGTCAAGCTTCAAGATTTTAGGTGTCAAGGTTCTTGATGGTGCTAAATCCATTTCCACAATGAAAAATGATTTGAACATTGTCACAATTGGTTTATAGAATATTTTTCTATGCCAGATTTCGGTGAGAAATTCACCATTCTCACAAAATTGTGGCCTCTGTAGACAATGACAATAAGATATATGGAATTTGAGACATCTTTCATCTTCATGGAAATTTGAAGGATCTAACCACTCAACCTAACTCATTAAAAAAACCAAAGAGAAATTGTAATGGGGTTGGAGTAGGAAACTTGCCATACAATTTATTTATACACTGCCTAAAACCCAAAGAGAAATTGTAATGGGGTTGGTGTAGGAAACTTGCCATACAATTAATTTATAAGTGCCATTTTTCACATCCACGTGCTTCCATGGCGAGTAAGCAAGCATTATTGAAATGAAATGATATTTTAACATCCACAAGACTAAAAATAGTCTATGGGACCATCAGTCTCCCTACTTTTCACCTTTCGCAATTTAATCCTTTCTTATTCAAATTGATGATGATTTGACCCAACATTATAAGAGTCCTTCATTGAAAATACAATGCTAAGGAATCTATGCTAACATATTCCCATAACTGTCCCTAATGTCTTTGAAAGCATCACATTCCAAATGAGATGTTTTTCTGATTCCACTGCCCCAGACGTGCAAAAGGTACACACTCATTCTTCCCAAGCTTCTTTATGTCTTTTCCACTGTCTTGTTTCACACTGACATTGTTGTAAGTTAGTTATTAATTGAGCAATAAGAACCTTTTCCCTCCATGAAATGCTAGCTCCAATGTACTCTTTTTGCTGGAGATCACAAGTGGGGTTGAATTCCTCAACATAGTACTTCTTCTTTCTACCCAACTCTTTTCCCCATATATGTTTATAGAACTTCTCCATAACAAAATTATTTAGCTCCTTGCTATTTTTGGGACTAGCACTAAGGTAGATATTCCATTTTTTCATCTATGTCTAGTTTTGTTTCATCCATCTTTTCTTTATTTCACTCATGACTTCATTGAAGATAACATTATTGATATGGAGATGCTATACAAAATTCCATTTATCAACTCTCTTCAAAACAAAACACATGTGCAACTCACCTTTACGGTCGAACACCCTCTTCACACCTCCTTTCCCCATATATGCTTATAAAACTTCTCTATAAAAAAATTCTTTAGCTCCTTGCTATTTGTGGGACTGCCACTAAGGTAGATATTCCATTTTTGCATCTATGTGTAGTTTTGTCTCATCTATGTTTTATTTCTTTCACTCATGCCTTCATTGAAGATAACATTATTGATAAGATGTTCTACGAAATTCCATTTCTCAACTCCTTTGAAAACAAAACACATGTGCAACTCACCTTGACAATCAAACACCCTCTTCGCTTGGTTTAATTAATTAAATTACAATAATAGCATGGGTGAGTGTATATAAACTATTTTAATGATTAAAATGTAGTTGTGTTAATTGAGGATCAATGTGTGTGGCCAAGCTTAGTAGATGACAGTTGAATATGATTAAGTTATGTATGATAAGAGTTTATTTTTATGAACATATGGCTAAGCATAATTGACTATGGTTGAATATGGTTGAGTAAGAGACAATCAATAACTAAGATTGAGTGTAGTCGACCAAGGTAGACCATGGTCTACTATGGATGACCATGTTGACCATGGGTGCCTATGGTTGACCATGGTGGACTATGTTTAAGTAGGGTTGATTATGGTTTAACATGGAGAAACCATGGTTGACCATAATTAACCATGTTTAACGAAGGTTGACTATGCTTGCCCATGAAAGACTATAAATGACCATGGTCGATAACATTTGACAATGGTGACCAAGCTTACCATGGTTAACTATTATTGCCCATGGTTGCTTTTGGTTGACCATGGTTCATTATGATTGAATATAGTTGACAAAAATATACCATGGCATACTATGGAAGACAATGTTGACCATGGGTGACTATGATTTAACATGGTTAATTTTGTGTGACCATGCTTGATTATGGTTTACCATGGTTGACAATGTTTGAACATGGTTAAACATTGTTTAACATAGTTGACAATAATTTACTATGGTTGGGTTTCATCACAATGTGATGATGGTGAACAATGATATTCAATTATGCTATCAAGACATGTTCATCGCATCACAATGTCAAGTTTTGTTTAACACATTGCAACACCAAGTTATGTCAGTGAAATTGTGACATCAGTTTATGTTCATCACATGGGGACATTGGGTTTTGTTTAGCACATAATGTTGTTAGGCTATAGTCATCGCATTGCAACATTCGGTTATGTTTATCACTTTGAGATGTCAGGTTATGTTTGTCACATTGTGACAATAAGTTCTTGACATTGTGACATCAACTCAGGAGTTCTATTCATCACATTATAATGTAAAGTAATGTTTGTCACATTGCAATATCGAGAAAAAAAAAATCACAACCATTGGGTCATGTTTATTACATTGTGATGTTGGGTAATGCATGCCACATTACACTGTTAGGTTATGTTTGTCAATTTACAACATTAGGTAATGTTTGTCACATTATGACATTGGGATATGTTGGATTGAATCACAATGTGATGATGTTGAATGGTTATGTTTATGCAACATCAAGTTATTCTTTTCACATTGAAACATTGAGTTATGTTCATCACATTACAACATTGGTTTTGTTTAACACACTGTGATGTCAAGTTATGTTTGTCACAATGTGACGTCAGGTTATGTTCATCATATTTTAATGTTAGTAATTTTCAACACATTACATTGTCATGTTTTGTTTGACACATGCAACATTGGGTTTTGGTCAAATTGCTAGATCAATTTATGTTTGAAATATGTGAAAAGAAGTTTTGGCTAGGTTCCATGAAAACATTTCTAATGAACTTTTTCCTTTGTTTTGATGATAGGAACTTTGCACTGGCATGGCATATTGTGTGGAAGGTAACTTACTTGTGATGTGATGTGACACAAATAAAATAATTTTTGCATGTCCTAAAAGGTTTGCTTTCACTTGACGCAATTTTTTGGTTTCTTATGATGTATCAAATTTAAAATATCTTTCCTTGTCACATTGATAGCAAATCAACTTAAAATTTGTAGATAATGATTCATACTTGTTTTAAGGGCATTGTTGGTAAAATAAATTCATTTATACTATGTAGATGATGATTTAAAATTGTTCTAAGAACATTGAGAGTAAATCGAGTTTATTTTAGTGAATATTTTTTTGTCATCAATGTACTTAAATTTATTGAGTTACTTGTATTTTATAAATAAAAACTTATGATTATTTGTGTTATTGAAAGATTTTTTAAATTATGTAGTAGATTTTCAATTCTAAAATTTAGTTATGAGCATGCATTTAGCAATGGGATCTATTATTGGCAATATGATCATTCCAAATCTTCTTTTATATTATTGGCAAGAGGATCTTCCTCAATCTTCTATTCCTTTGGTGTATCTTTGCAACTTTAGGGGCAATTGCTAGTAAAATATTATTATTTAATTTGGTGTATAAGACCCCCTTGTTTATGGGACAAAGGCCCAACCATTTGACTATTAAACCTATGACTTTTTGAAAGAAACACATGCTCTTAACCATTAAACCTACTCAAATTGTATGTAAATAATTTATTTTTAAAATTTACATTAAACAATAATAAAGAAGGAAAAAAAAACACAATTAGCATAAACATTATTTAAAAAATATAAAAATCACAAAATATTATAATAACAATAATAATAATACTAATAAAAATATTATTTAAAAAATATGAAAAATCGCAAAAACATTATAATAACAACAATAATAATAATAAACGATATATTTAGATACAAGTATCTATAGAACATTTTGCTTGGCATGGCACAAATCATTCATATGTGATGCACGTTGTAAACCCTACTCAAACTATTAAAAGCGGTTCAGTTTGGCTTGGATCAAATATGTTTTGTTTTTGCTAAATCTTTGTTATTAAGATGAGAGAAATTATGTGGAGCATAAAGAAAAACAACTCTATGGCGACATGATTCGAGGGGATTCAAGGAGTGTCGTGTTGATAGACAAAGACGTAAAGTTGATAGATAGATTAAAATAAAATAATAGTCAAAATATGAAAGAGATAAAGTTTGGTTTGAAAAAAATTTAAAGTAGTCGATTTGAGTAGGTTTAGATTTTAGATTTTATGTAGTTTTATATTTGAATTTAATAAATAATTTTTTTTGGATTAATCATAGCATTATTATTTGGTCGATATTTTGAACCAATTAATATGATTCATTCTTAAGATAAAAGTGAAAAAATCTATTGATCTTAAAGAATAAATAACAAAGATGCATCAGACTCTAGAATTAGCCGTTAGGAATTAGTTATTTAAATGATAAAATAATATTTACTAATTATCCACAGTTTCTAGTTCATTCTGTTGACGTTTCAAACCCCAAAGGGGGTCCATCATCAGGACAAATCAGATAGATAGAATATGAATGAAAGATTATTGAGAGAAGGAGTCATGCGCCTGGATATAAATAAACCAAAAAACCCTAATTTTATAAGGGCCGACACATG
>APFE031643578.1:240806-279603 GCA_000404065.3 Pinus taeda | reverse complement strand
TAAACCAATGTTTGGTCTCAGTGGACGTTAACCACCATCATCATCATATTGATTTTGTTTATTTTAAATAATTAAAGAAATTATTGTATTTTTTACCTATTTAATTCTCACAAACAAATAAAATGATGAGCTTGTAATAACCTTAATTCTTATATATATATTAATTTTCTTTTTAACATTGCGAGGGATGAAGGTACATTACTTTGATTGGCATGAGGTATCATTTTATTGGGTTAAAATGAATTGAAATTTTGTCTGTGTGGGACCTGCAATCTGAAAGGAAAGATGTTTATATCGATAGGTAAGGACGGTTGTTAACAGTATACAAAGTCCCATGCAACTATGTTATAATTTCAATAAAAGTTGGCTAGAGGCTAGACATTGATTGACCGTTCTCCACTATGAAGAAAGCCACGAAATTGGGAAAAAGGTTTAGCTTATCATTTGAATTAAAGTTGGTTAGAGGGTTAAAATTGATCGTTCCATTGTAAAGAAAGCCGGAATATGTGAAAAAGGGTGAGGTTATAATTAGATTTAAAGTTTTGAAGTTCACAACTGTGGAGAGGAATTGAGCATATGTTATTCTTCAAATGGTAAAAAGAATGAGACTAGAAAACAATGGTTTTTTAAATGATAAAAAAACGAGGTTAGAAAATAATGTTTTTATAATGGAGTTTTTGGTAACATTAATTTAGATTTATCTTAATTTCAAATTTATTAAATGTAGAAATTAATTTTTTCCGGTGCAAATTTTTTTGAGACTAAAAAAAATTGATTCTCTAACTTTTGGTAGATTTGGAGTTAAACTGGCTTTAGATTGATTTAATAATAATTATTATTTATTGATAATAGTATTTACTTTGCTTTATGATAACAGAACATTTCATTTTAATATAAGATAATCACCCTATTATTATTAGTTTTTTTCTTTGAAACTAAAAAGAGATTTGATCCCTCTTACCTCTATGTAAATTTAAAATTAATAATTCTAAATTAGTATAATAATAAGTACTATTTATTAATACTAATATTTACATTGCTTTAGATAACGAAACATTTCATTTTAATGTAAGATAATCACTTTGTTATTATTTAATATTAGCACTTTTGTGATAGTGGGATTATCACGTTCCAACTTTTTACTATCTTTATTATAATAATCTAATTATATTAGGTTTACATTTAACATTTTTTCCTTAAAAGTAATGGTTAAAATTTAAATAATAATTATTTATTTATTAAAATTAAATAAATTTGTTATTATTTTAATTAGTAGATAGATAAATTTTTAATAATTATTATTATTTATTAATAAGAGTATTTATAATAAGTGGGTTTAGTTTCAACTAATTATAGGTTCAAATATCATTGGGAGGGGTTGAGGATGTGAGTCACTTTTGTGGGAATTAAGCTATTCGAAGGGGTGTCCAAGCTTAGCTAAGCCTCATATAATCCTGGTGATAGGATCCTACTAGTGGTGGATCGTTCTTCCATCCAACATTTGGGCTGACTCCATCTTAGACTTAGCTTGGATTGAAATAAATAAAAAAAACAACATTTATAATTAGTAAAACAATATTTACAATTCTTATTTAAATGAATTTATTAACAATTATTTATAAGTAAAATTCAATTAAAAAAATAATGTTTACAATAAAATAATAAAATAATAGTTAATTGTTAACTCATCATAACACTTGTAATTCATATACAAATGTGGTGAACCCTGATTAGTTCAACCTCTCATTAGAAAAACATTATCAACTCTTATCTTAATTCCTAAATAAGGATCTCAACACGAAGGGATTCACTCGCAGAGAAATACCATGCCACATACATTTATATTGGGGATATATATTGAAAAAAAATTGATATGATATATTGAGCATATAATAAGGGGTAAAGGATTTTTATATTGGCAAGAATAAAAAAGGGACCTCAAAGTTAATGAAAAAATATAAAGGGATATAAAAAATGTTAATGATAAAATGGATATCTACAATATCTAGTGCAAATACGGGTTTTTTAAATTGGGAAGATATATTGGGTTAGTATTGGTAGGGGGTTAAATAATGTAATTTTAAAAGGTATTTTCCAATATGTAGTCGAATTCAGGGTAAATTTTAGTATCTCGTGAACTCACGTGATATGTTAGTGGTTCATTAAGTGAAGCCCCTGTTATCAAACTCTAATCGAAAAAATGGATAGTATACCACCTATGAATATAGTTATATCAATATTTTAGCCTTAAAAAACATTAATTAGTTAAAATATTGGTTGTTTATTAGAATAATCTGCATTTTCACTACAATAAGTGGGCACAAAACTTATTCTAATACCAACTATGTGTGCATTTTATAAAACCTAGTAATGTAATTGTCTTCCTAGAAGTGATATTAGAGGTTCAATTTTCTCTGTAGAATGAGTTACTATCCAAATCCGTAACTTGAGGTACCTCTCCAAATTTACCAATTACACTTGATGTTGAATAATGCTCTCTAGGCCATATTTAATTTTATTATAGAAAATCAAGTTAAATAATGCTCTCCCAGTATATATGGGACCTACAACCTCCAACACAACAAAGCATGTGTAGAAAATTACATCCTACTAAAATGAAACTAGTGTAAACTAATACTACCAACCATATCACTAGTGTAAACTAACATTACCATTCATTTTATGACTAAGAAAACTGTGCCAAGCAAACATAATATCAACCAAATATATTTGCAATCTCCAGTACCAAGAAGCATGTAAAAAATATTACACCTTATGAAAATGAAGCATGTAAACTAACACCACCATATGCAAATAAAAAAATATTATTTGGAAAACCATAGTTTGTCAAAACGTGGAGTCTAAAGGTTTTAATAATATTTTTATTATTTTAATTTTTTAGTAATTTGACTAAGTCAAAATATTTATTAGACAAGACATGATAAAACAAAACAAGACATTACAACATCTCTTCCATATTGAACTACAACATCTCTTCCATATTGAACTGGAGAAAAACAATAATTTTACAAATAATAATAAATGAAATGAGTAAATTTAATAACTTTAATGATTTTTTTTTAATTAATCTCCATTTAAATAAATTTATTATATTAATGAATGAAGTAATGAGATAAGAGTAATTTATGAATATTAAATTAAATGTTATATATGAAAACTATGAATTTATAAAGTTTACTTCTAGTTACTATATCATTTTTAAATAGTGCATAAGTCTTAATGAGTTAGATAAATACTAATTTTTCACTTTAAGGTTATAGAGTAGATTTGGAATAATATAGTGTGTACTTCATGTATGAAAAATGGGCTAAATATTAGTTATAACTTTTTCGTCAAATTGGGTTTCATTCAACTTGTGATGACAAGATTGGTTACATGATAATGGAAATTATGTGTGTTATTCAACTTGTGATGACAAGATTGGTTACATGATGATGCAAATTATGTGTGTTGATGGAAGTGAGGGTTAAGATTTCCAAAGTAATGTATCTAACTGAGTACGAATGAAAAAGTTAGTAATGAAAGCTAGTTTAATAAAAATTACACTTATGTGCGAGGTCTAAGGGTATATCATACAAATGAAATATATCACAAGGTTCTTTTTTTTTAACCATAGGAGTGGTATAGAACCATGTTGAATTCCTCAAGAGTTACATGTTCAATTCTAAAGGGGTAATGTTATGTTTATGTTAGTGAGTTGTTGTTTATGGATATTTGTATAGTATTGGCAAAGTCATAATAAATTTTATTTTTCAAGCAAATTTTAATGCTTAAAATTTTTAAATGGTTTTAACTGATTATCAATTAGGATGTAATTTGAGTGATTGTGAGGAAAATTTGTTTATTGAATTAATTGTTGATGAGTTGTATATAATTTACTCATTAGTTTTTGACGTGATTCTCATTATCTAGGGAGTTGGGGGAAATAATTTGTCAACGATAATTTGAATGGTGAGAGATAAGTTTCGCACACTCCTCACAATGAGATAATGACCTTATTTTATCTTGATTTAAATAATGAACGCCCTATTTGGGATGTCTAAGTCTAAGTTTCCTATTAAATGTAGCTTACAAATTGTTATACCTAATTTAAGATTTACAATAACAATAATTAAATTTAAAAATATATATTATTTAAATAATCTAATCAATAGCACACTCTGCGAACCTAGACTTCACCTCCTACAATTCCAATGGCTAGCCACAAGGGGACTCCTCCCCCTCTTTCTTCTACTCCTCCTAACGTTGTTGCAGTAAAATTCAAGGCTCTGATAGCTTCGTTTCTTAAGAAGTAGAAGACCAAGGATGTTGGATATAAATTCGTAAAGAAAGATTAAAATATCCCTTTAGTTCTGCTTCCCTCTACCTTTTGGAGATCCACCATGGAATTCACGGATATAAAACTAATAGTGAAATTTACTGGCAGGTGGTCATCCCCCAAATCATTTGAACAATGAGCGGAGAAAAACTAGAGATCAAGGATGAAAGGTGGTTTGGGTATATACACATTTGGAAACGTTTATTACACGTTTCTATTTGGATCAAAAGAAGACAAGGAGACAATCTTCAGATATGGGCATTATTTCTTTGGTGCAAAAGAAATGTACTTGAATAGATGGTCTTTAGAGTTCGACCCAGTCGAAGATATCGCAAACGTTTCCTAGTTTGGGTAAAACTGCCAAGGCTCCCTCTGTCTTGTTGGGGAGATGATTGTTTAAGGGAAATTAGAAACATGATCGAAAGATACTGTTACAACGACTACAACCACGCTCCAAAATTGTTCCTTAGCCTGTTCTGGAGCCTCCCTACCAACCTTACACATCATTTTTTCTTGCTTCATCAAGTACTCAAGCTTTAGTGTTTTCCTCACACAAAGGCAACTTGTTGATCACAGTTGATTCATTCCCCTCACAAGTTGCTTACTCGGACTTCGTCCAGTTGTAGGTTGAGCAGCTTCTCCTTGAAAATTGTGCATTTATGGAGGGAAACCAGCCTTCCCTCCAGGAATTGCACAATCCTGTCTGACAACCTGTTAGGCTCCAGGATTGCTCAATCCTGCCAGCCAACCCTCCCATCACGATTTGCACAAATTTGCCTAGCAGCAAGTTATTTAACCTAGGATTTGCGCAAATCTGGACAAAATTCAGCTGCTCTTCCCAGAAATTACACAAATCTCATGGGCAGCCAACCCAACTCCCATCTAGAAATGCACATTTTTCTCCAGTAGTCGAGCAGTCTCTTGCATGTAAAACTGAGTTGACTGGTTCCCTTTGAGACTAAGAAAAACAGACTTTCATGCATGGGTTGCTTCTCCCAAGGAAGCATGCAAAGGCACCCCTTGTTTCAGGGATCTATGTTTAGCAGTTGGAGGTTACATGCAAGGAGCAATTCTGAAACCTCCCACCAAGTGTCACTTTCCCCAGATTCGTGGCATGCACATCACGACCTAAATGTTATCAAAACTCATTAATCGGACACTACAACGCTCATTTCTCACATCAACTTGGCAACTCTGACATCCCACATCACATCTAGGAGCAGTCAACACATTCTGCTTAGTTGTTTTAGGGTAAGCTTGCTTCCCATGCCTTATGCTACATTTTTGTCACTTTTTGTGTTTTCACTTGTGGGAGTATTGTTTGCTTGATTTCTTTGAATGATTGTTATCATTTACATGTATACTAGCTTGTCTCATCTATGTTTTAGTTTTCGTTGCTATCTCACTACTGTCGCATGCATGAATTTTTTTTGCACGAACGTTCGCCCAACCGGCAAACTACCTCACCCACATGCATGTTGATATGTTTGTTGAATCTTTCATTCATGTTTTGCATGCACTATAAATCACTTCTTCTATCACTTAGTGTCGCCATGCAGTCACTAACTTACTTGCTTTTAGTTGCCCGTCGGTGAGTCGGGCCAACCTTAGCCCGGGATTTACCTTCACCAAGGCTGCATTGCGTAATTTGGGGAAGGAAGGCTCACCTTCCTCTCCATATTTGCACATTCCTGCCCAGCATTGGCCTCCAGGAATGTTTTGTGCATTTATGGAGGACAGTGGCTGCTTGGCCCAAGAAATTGTGCAAATCTGTCCCTGGGCCAGCAGTCCTTCCCAGATGGAATTGTGCATTGCGCAATCCCAATAGTCAGTAGCCAGACTAGACTTTGCATTATGCAGTTCCAGCAGTCAAGTAGTCTCCTAGCAGCCCAGACTATGCCTTGTGTAGTCTTGGCAGTCGGTCTCCCGGCCTCTCGGTCGAAATTGCACAACCTTCATGATCATTCAGCCAGGTATGTTGCAAGTCAGTTCTCATGTTCATTTTGGTTTTTTGACTGATAGATTACTTGCCATGAGTGTTGCCATGCCTCTAGGTATCACAGGTGTTCATATGTCTCTCAGCAATATAGGTACAATGGTTTCCAATGGAGCAAAGATGAAGACACTGTTCAAAGCACACTTGGGGATGCAGTCAATCAAGTGTCTATGGACTTGCCTACCTACGAAGACATCAACTTGTTATTAAACAAGGAAATCAAGATATGACAGCAACAACATTGCAACAAGCAACATCATGAAAAGCAGATGAAGACAACATACCAAATGCAATGAATTCAAGAGGAGGGTTGTTGACAACACGGAGGCGGGACAAGGTTGTATGCTCAAGCAAGTCCATTGATGATGAAAGCAACTTTGGAGACTTCGGCTATGAAGTGACGGAACGACATGAAGATCGCGTGAAGGTAGAAGATGGAACAAAGAAGGAGTTGCATGTGCTGAAGCGACAACTCAGGAAGAACATGAAGCTGCACTAATAGATGAATGAGTTGCAACAGGAGCAGGAACAACAGTGGGTGCAACATGCACTCACAAATGAATCCGTGACCGTACAAGTTAAGGATCCATCCCAGTAGTTGACATAGAGCACACATGATAAGCGGTGTTATTGATCGCATGCAAGGGATTCAGCAGCATGCATGTTGTTGAGCACAGGCATGTAATCCAACCCATTCAACACACTCACCAAGGTGAAGACAAGAAGCAAATCCAACTGGGGTTGAACATGTACTTCAGAAATTTGACACACATGACCACGAGCACACACTTGAAGATCAGGATGGACATTATGCATCAGTGTGTTTCCAAGTTCAACCATACCTAAGAAGACCATGCACATGTTAGTAGACGAGTTAGATGAAAGGGTCGAACCAATCCACTGGTTGCAACAGAGGCAAGAGTTTGCATCAGCAATATGTCACCATGAGGTGCATGCACACCATCACAGATGGCCAAGCTTGGCATCAACACACCACCATCACCATCACAAGCATGTTAAAGAGTTAGTCTCACCACAATGGACCAAGTGTTAGTGATGTCTTGCAAGGCTTGCTCAAGCCATATTGTCTCACATGAGTACATGTGCATTGTAATGCTGAGTCATGTCAAGTGTAAGTCAAGTGTCGACAGTTGGATGTAACAGTCATAAAGAAGGTGAAGAGTCATGAGGGTATTTGAACTGTCACAAAGTGGAATGTCAAGGGTCACCCCACCCTTTGCTATAAATAGTCCCTCATAACTCATTATATAGGCTTTTGGTCAGCCAAGCTTCTACTAAGACTATCTTGAAGAAGGCTTGGACAATATTGTAACACGCCTTGGCTTCTCCACTACACAGAGCTAGTACATCTCTTTGGAGGAGCATGTGGATGTGGTTGTAACATTCCATTGTTGGGGCTAGTAGGTTTACATGGATGTATTATATGATTGTGACTTACACTTATTTATATAATAAGAGCCAACACATTTTCATGCATATATTGTTATTGTAGTTAGACTCCTCTGGTTGCTTTAATGATATATGTTCTTTAACTTACATACTTGTGTATTAACTGATTCACATGAAATTATATTAATCTTGTTATTAATGTGTTGCATATGTTGTTATTGTTGTCACCGTCTGTGTCGACTGCTCTATTGGACATAAGATAGACCTTTCACTTGAACCTTGACATAACAATCATCGCAGTCGTTTCAGATTGATCCATGAGTGTTGTACATGTTATCTTAGCTTGTATGATGTGACTGTTGAATCCGAGTGGACTACTCCACCAAAAGTTGTGCATGTCCTTTGTGTTGTGTGTTCCTAACCGAGTTGGGGCTGATCCCTTTCGACCTGGAACACTCACCTTCACCTCCTTCCCCTTTCGAAGTGTTGGAACCTCTCATACACCTTCCTTGACTCACTGCATCAGTCACACCCTTGCTACTGACAGAGTTATTCTACTTGCATTTGCGTGACACCACGATCAAGGCATTACCTTACAACCCAATGTTGGGACTCCTACACCAAACAATCTAAGGTCTAATTGGAACTTCTTACCGGGGAGATCCCCTTGACATGTTGGCGAGCCTAGCACCATCAATAGATACATTGATAGAGTAGAACCCAAAGGGGATGAATTCGTGTTAGAATCAGTGTTGAGGTTGATTTAGATAAAGGGATTCTGGTAGAAATATTAAACTCAATGTGAGAATGGAAGCACTGTTAGGTTTTTTATTACAAGTAACTTCCATTTAAATGCAAGGTTTTTCATGACTATGGTCATTTTGCTCATGATTGCAAGAAGATGAAGGCCGCTCAAGGCGATTCCTCTCGAAACCCTCCTGACGAGCAGTGGCAGAGTCCGCGAAGAGGGAGAAACAATAGAAAAAAGGCTCCAAACAAATTGAATGCCACCCAATCCGTTGTACCCATGTTTCTCCTCTAATCCCTTTGGGGATCTATAAAAATCCAAGTATATTCAAGAGGATGAATCAAAATAGGCCCAATCCTCATCGGATGACAAAGATATTGAATTGGAGGAGTCATAAGAAGGAGAAATCCAGGAGCCTGTAAAGGTTGGAGAAGAAAATTCATTAGTTCTGGTAGTGAAGAACCAAGGAGCAAACCCTAAGTAAATAGATCCCTCAATGTCCAAATCATATCATATTGGTCATGTATTATGCCAAATATGACCTATGGACTCAACTCTGTCGAACCTCTCTCAAGACCCTAAGAAGATCATCACTAGAAAAATGGCGCAGTAATCAAACAGAATGGATGAGGAAAGTAGTCATGAAAGAAAAAACACCAGAAAAAGACGAGGAAGGTACTCTAAAAAAGAGTTACAGGAAAATTAAGTGAAGCTCAATAAGAATTTAGGAAACCAAAACAAGATCCCATATTTAATAAAGACTTCAAGGTTCAAAAGAAAATAGGGTCAAGAGGAAGGAGGAAACAAACCCTAATCCCCTCCTAAAAAATGGTGAAAATATTATCTTGGAACATAAGGGGCATGGGTGTCGACAAAAAATCTCTTTCTATCAAAGACTTGATGAAAGAGGAAAAGCCCACAATTTGTTTTTTGTAGGAATCAAACTTAGAGGATTTAAAGTTGATGAATGCATCAAAAGTTTTTTGGAGAAATAATAGCGGTATCACTCAGAGCTCCAAAGGAGCCTCTAGGGTCCTTGTTATTTTTTGGGATAGTTTAATCTACAACTTCATGGATTATAAAAACTCCCCTCATTGGGTAGTAGTGGTGTTGGAGTTCAAATGTTCCAAAGAAAGAGTCAAAGTTGTTAACATATATGCGCTTGTATCATATAGCAAAAAGGTAGAATTATGGAACAATCTAATAAGACTCAAAGATATTAGATGGCGCTAGCATTCAATCATAGGAGGTGACTTCAACACAACGTTGATCGCAAATGAAGAAAATAGAGGCTCAATGGTTAGATATCCATTCCAAGAAAAGCTGAAGGACCTAATGGCAGAATGGGACCTTTTGGACATAAAACCCGTCAAAGTAAAATTCACCTAGACTAATAGAAGATGTGGGGCAGCCCAGATCGTACCTAAGGTGGATCACTTCTTAATCCATAGCTCTTGGCTCCTAAAATGTTGGGAAGTGTCCTCCTTGATATTACCTCTTGGTGAGTCGGATCACCACTCTATTATTGTAGAGTTTGGAGAAAAAAAAATTATGGGTCTAATTCCTTTTAGGTTCAATCCAGGATGGAAAAAAGAAGGAGTCTCAAACTTAATCAAGAAAACATGCCTCATTCAGTTCTAGGGCTCCCCAACCTTTGTGTCAAGGGCTCCCCAACTTTTTTGTGGGAGTCAAAACTGAAAGTTGTTAAATATGCTCTTCGTCATTAGGTAAAGAATCATTATACTCTCCCTAGAAAAAAGAAAGAGGACCTAGTTAAAGAGATGGAGAAACATACTTTAAATATCGAGAAAATAGTGTGGTGGAGGAATGACAAATGGAAAAATAAAAGGAACTAATTTCCCTCCACTTCCAAGAATGCAAAATGGAGGAGGAGTATGGGAGGCTCAAATCCAGGAGCATTTGGCTCAAAGGAGGTGATTGGAACACGAATTTTGTCCACAAGCAAGCGAAAGGAAGGGAACTCAAAAATAGGGTGAGAGAGATCAAGCTAGAATGTAAATAAGAAATATCTTCCTCTTATGAAATTAAGCAAGAGGAATTCTCTCATTTTCAACCTCTTTACTCGTGTCCTAGGGAATTAGACTATGTCATGGTTGAACATTTTCTTTCTCCTTTTCTCCATGAGATATCTGAGATAGAAAATCAAATGCTAGTGAAGGAAATTGAAGAAAAAGAGGTAGTGGAGGTGATCTGAGCTACGAATTTGGATAAGGCTCCAGGACCAGATGACTTCCCAATCAACTTTTATAGAGCCTTCTAGAAAGAGATTAAAAAGGATCTCATCAAAATTTTGAATTGGTTAAAGAAAAAGTGTAATTTGGGGGGGAGCACCAGCTTCTCTTTCCTTTCCCTCATTCCAAAAGAAACAAATCTTGTTAATTTATCTTGATTTATGCCTATCTCCCTCTTTAATTCCTCCTACAAAATCTTAACAATGATCATTGCTAGTAGGTTGAAGATGGTTTTACTAAGGTTAATATCAAAAAATCAAGGAGGGTTCCTCAAATAGAGGCACATTCTAGATAACATCATCCTTTTCCAAGATGATATTCACTCATGTAAGGAGCAGGGCAAACCAAGATTTGTCATAAAGTTGGACATGGAAAACAAATTTGATCGGGTGATTTATTCCTTCCTCTTTATTATTTTCAAAAAACTTGGTTTTAGTGGTCAATTTGTTTCTTGGATCAAATATTGAATTAGATCCCCTTGAATCACCTGTCTCATCGATGGCAGGCTAACTCCTTTCTTCAAATCTTCAAGAGGTCTTCGTCAAGGATGCCCTCTCTCTCCTCTATTTTATTTCAAAGTAGCTGAAAGTATAAGCAGAAACATTGAGAAGGAAAGGGATAATGGGTCTTTGTTGGGTATTAGCATAGCTAGAAACATCAAGGAAATCAATCATTCACAATTTCAGGATGACACTCTCCTCCTAGGGGAGGCATAAAAAATCATAGCCAAAAGATTCAAAGCAATCTTAGATTCATATCTTCATCTCTTTGGAGTATTGTTAATAAAAGAAAGAGCCAAATCTATGCATGGAATTGTTCAAAATAGTTTTGCAGGAGATAGTTATTGCTCTAGATTTTTTGATCAAAATAGATTGGAAATATTTTAAATATTTGGGAATCCCAATCTCTTTAGGATCATCCTCCAGGGAGGATTGAGAGGAAATTATACATAAATTCAAAAAGAAAATTCAAGGTGGGTAGCTTTCTGGTTAAATCTTGTTGGGAAATCCATTTTCATCAAATTAGTTCTATTTTCTCTTCCAATCTATCTTTGTTTAGGAATCTTGATGCCAAAAATTATTCTAATAGAAATAGGGGCTACCTTAAGAAAACTCCTTTGGCAAGGTGGAAAAGATAGTGAAAGCAAGTTTCATTTCATAACCGAGAATATCGTCCACCTTCTAAAAGAATCGGGAGGTCTTGGAATTAAAGGTCATTTGTTTATGAATTTATCATTGGGAGCTAAAATAGTTTGGAATTTCATATCAAAGTCCAAATAATGGTGGAATATGTAATTCCTAAAGAAATACTTTCACTAGTCTAGATTGTTGCGAGCAGAAAATGTGGAATGGGAAGGGAGGGATTCAAAAATTTGGAATCTCTGTCGAGCTACTGCTCCATTAATAAATGACAACCTACGATGATGCATAGGGAATGGGTAAAGAATCAATTTATGGAAGGAAAAAATTCCATTGGAAACTATGAATATGGATCATCATGAAGCGAATGCATTAGTGGAGTGGATGAAAAGAAATGGCTTGGAAAGATTGAAAGATATCTCATCATGGTACCCTTCAAGTGTGTGGTATGGTTGGGTGTGTTCGGGCCTTCCACCACATGTAGTACCTCACTAGGATTCCTTGACCTCCCTTCTATAAGTATTAGCTCTTGTTTCCCAATATTTATCTGACTCTCGCTCATGGTTTCCAAGCAAAAGTAAGCAATATTTAGTAAGAGAAGGATATAATTTCCTATTGGCAAAACACCCTCATCCTCCCTCGTCGATGCTGTGGAAAAAGATATGGAAATACGACACCATTTTGAACCTTTGAAGGAGGAGCATACATGTCCCATATAGGTGCGTGTTATGAATATTTAATGAAGAATTAATTCCTCCTGCATTCCACTATCGCCCTTTCTCTCTTGTTGTGAGGAAAAAAACTTATGAAAAGGTAGGCAAAATTAAATCATCCCAAACTCTTAGTCTGAGATGTTCGAGGTACAGAAGTGTGATATTCCAATCGATAAATTCCATTCCCTACTAGCGAAGAGGTTTTGGCTCTCATTGCCAAAAATTTGCTATTGGATAATCTAGATCAAGAGCAATCGAGTCTTGTTCAAAGAAAATACCCCATCTAACCATCGAGCCGCTATCAAAGCTCATTTTATACTCATTGAAGTAATTGTGGTGAAAGGAATAGTTGTCTTGGATAGGGATGCATTAACTCTTAAGGTAAAGAATTGGGTGAACCTTCTAGATATATCTAATCATGTTGTCAGCTTCATTTCCCGGCCTAAAATACATACTTTCATTCGACTTCGTTAGGGGGTGGAAGATTTCCAAGATTCTAAAAATCATCAATCCTCTACCTTTCTATGTTTTAATGGGGCTTCAAAAGGGAACCCATGGGTGGCTAGAGTGGGAGGGGTCATTTATAACCCCAACAAACCAAAATAATGTAGTTATGCTTGGGGGCTAGGAATCGCAACAAGAAACCAAGCTGAATTCGGGCCTTGTGGAAAGGTTTGGATGTAACCAGGATCAATAAAATTAAAATTTTAATTTTCCTATGAAATTCAATGGTGGTGATAATATAAATCTCAATAGGATTAGTTGGAGATCGCAAAGGACTTCCTCCAATTGTCAGTCAGATAGTCCCACTACCCTCACAATTTCAAGAAATTTCCTATTTGCATATCGTTTGAAATTCATTAGGGGAGTTTTTAAGTCTAAAATAGGCCTCCTAAGGAAATTATAAAATAATAGTGGAAATAATAAAATCAGATTAAATTACATTATCAAATTTTAAAGGGAAAAAAGGAAAAACTGTTTTTTTTTCATCTCGCATTTTCAACTTATCTCTCTATGGGATTACTCAAATTTCAAGCGACAACACTCGTTGGATGCGGAATTTGATTCCTCATCCAAAGAGTACCCATGTTGCATACTTTCGATGGACCCTGCTACACAAAAAAGAGAAATACAAGAAAAAACATGATTGCAATCACGTTTTTTTTTTATGTATTTCTCTTTTTTCTTGTAACAGGGTCCATCGAAATTATGCAACATGGGTACTCCTTGGAGGAGGAATTAAATTTTGCATCCAATGAGTACTCCTGCTCGAAATTTGATTAAAAACTTGGGGAGATAAGTTGAAAATATGAGTTGAAAAAATTAATTTATTAATTATTATATTTTTTAATCTTTTTATTTTTTTACTCAAAAAATGGTGGATCATCCCCTATGGTTGACATCATCATCTTGAATCCTATTGGTTCTTATAAAGTTGATTTTTGTTGTACATTTTTCTTAGGAGGCCCATCTTAGACCTCAAAATTCCCCTAATGTAAACTCTAAAGCAGACAAACTTTCCAACTTTGGCTCCTAGCTGGAGCAAGGTATAATTGAACTTGAAGGAAACAGGAGGATTCAGGCCCCAATCCCATGATCACAAGAACAGTTAATTGAAATATACTTAAGTTTGATCTAATTGAATTGGAGTATACAAAATCCAAGAGAAATAAATGAGAACACCCATGTGGAAATCCACCTTGTGTGGTAGCAGGATGAGGTTGGACACTTGTGCCTCGAGTTTACAAAAGATGTGAGACACTGCATGCTGGAAGTGGAATACACTTGGAGGCTCCATCTAGGACAATAACGATTATTAAATATGAAACAATCCCTTAACATAGTGCCAAGGTCCCTACTAAAGAGTAAAAGGCCTGAAAGCATTTATTCCCTCATGTGAACTCGCTGCACAATGACGTCTAGGATGACAGAAGAATTTTCATCTAGGAAGGGCTTGAATTCAAAGTTAATGTCCGCTATCAGAGAGAGACTTTGTTGGCAGGATTTGGCCATGCTATATATGCTCAGTGGTTGCGCCTCTGGGACTGTCACAACTGCTTTGAGATTGAGTGAACAACAAAGAGTTTGGGAGTTCACTTTCATAGAGGGACAAGGTCTGACTAACAACCTGGCTCACCGGAAGAAGTCGACCAAGAGACTCTTTATGATTTTAATGGGAATGTATGAGTTGGTGAATAGACGCTTGGAGTTTATGGAGAAGCAGAGGGACGATAGAGCGAAGATGGTCGACCACAAATTAAAATTGATGCAACCTCGTTTGGAGAGGAGATTAATCAACATGGAAACACAAATTCTACTACTGAAGACGAAGGACCGTGATATCATTGATAGCTTCAAGGAAGAAGAGGTTCGACGCCTCTCAATCCTAATTCAGAGCCCATGGGAACCTGCAACAAGTAAATCGTTAGTAGAAGAAGATCTAGGCCGCAACAAGTCGATGGAGCACGATGGTAATCTAGACCCAGGCCCCTATGGGGAAAATTAAACATTTATAAAATATTTTTTATAAATTTGAATTTCTTTTAGGTATTTTTTTAGAATATATGAGCGATATAATGCAATGTAATAGTCCAAAAAACTAGGGGAAATAAGAAAACTCTATTGTAAATGTTCTAGAATTTCAAATTTATAAATAAAATGAATACCCATTCTCTTGAAAAGAAAAAAATCTAATCAATGAATAATTCCTTCAATTTTTTTTTTAACTCTATTAAAATTCCCAAAAAATTTTAATACTTAAATTAGGATACCAAAAAGACGAAAGGCTTCGTAAGGGTGAACAAATGATTAAAAAAAACAACAAATTTAAAGTGAAACTCATTGTACATTTGTGGAAGTATATTTGATACCTTTATATTTTATTAAAAAAATCAATTTCGATTATATACAAAATTGTCCAAAATTACTAGTCGTAGTGGCCCTAGACATAATCCAACTCATATATATTACATATGGCATTCTAAAGCGAAAATGAAAAACAGGTACAAATATTGAAAAAGGGAAGGGGAGAGCCCACCCCTAAACATCTATGTCATGGGTCTCCCAACGTCTTGTTTATTCAATCAATTATTCAAATAATATTTTTACTCATAGTTTCCACACATTATATGTGAGAATGAGGAGCCATGATGATTAGATGTAAATTAAGTACATATGATAAGGAAAAAGCTACATTACAAAATAAGGTTAAAGAAGCACTCAATTGCCAATTCCACCTTGATAGTCAATTATGGTCATCTTAATGGACTTCATAGTCATTACTTCTTTTAATAATGATGGACTTCATAATCATTGCTTCTTTTAATAATTGTTGTTGGCCTTTATTGTACATTCTTACTTATTTTATGGGGAAAAAATATAATATTTTGTAGTAAACCTTTGTAACTTAATTTAAAACGGTGTAACTTAATTCTTATTTGCTAAGATAAGAATATTTTGCATAATAAGTTTAATGGTGACACGGTTTTAAGACACTTTTGTTTAAGGTCAATAGTTCGAAATCTCATGGGTGATGGCAACTCTCTCACTAATTTGTATTAAATAAATAATATAAAACATAAATAAAATAAAATGTATATGTGAATATTTTACATTCATGTTTATGTATCTAAATTTTTTCAATGAAAAAGATAAAAGAAAGATCAAAATGATCATATCACTTTATTGATGGGAAAAAAATTATAATATCTTCGTTTAACTTTTTCAAATAATAAATAAAAATTACTCTAAATATTATACAAACTATATTGACTTAGTGATTTTGTAATTTTTTAACTTTGTAACCATGTTTTAAAAGGCATTCTAAATATTATACAAACTATATTGACTTAGTGATATTGTAATTTCTTAACTTTGTAACCATGTTTTAAAAGGCATACTCAATATTGAAATTGGTTGAGGTTCACCTTGAACTCGGCCATGATTTGAACGAATATGTTTTTTCAAACTTGGTTTACTAAAACATATATTAAATATGAAATTTTTAATGAAAAAATATGTATTAAAGATTTTAAAATATTAGAGATAAAATGTAATATATATGACGTGTAAATATATAATAATACAAAATATATTCAAGAAATAACACGATAGATGATAGAATTTCATATCTTTATTAATATCAAAACCCTTGAGGTAGGGTAACACCATACAACTACTCCTTAAGGAAGGAGATCACTCCACAAGCTAATGTTTGTCAATACAAAACAATACTCGACATGTCTCAATGGAGAGTTTCTAACTTCTATATAAGCTTCATACGTACAATACCATGAGTCTCTCAATACCATGCATCCATTATAATGGGCTTATCACATTATTCCCTAACTACTTGTGGTCCCTTATATAATGTGGGTTAATTACTTTATTTATTAAATATGGCCCATCACATTATTACATTATTCCCTTGGGTACCTCCCTCTGTACCCCATATTATCCTCCTTAGGTATACTACATTCCACCCCCCTTAAACATGTTTCATCCCCAAAATATGCAAATAACACAAATAATATGATCTACTCAAAAGAGTAGTCCACTGGTACCATTTGTGTTTATCTGCCCATCCTAAAGAATGGTGAACACACGATCTAGCTGGTGCCTCGCTCACTTGAAATGAAAGTTATTTCTAGTGGTTCCTCTGTGTCGATGCGCTGTGGGTGGCTTGTCTCACCTCTGTATGTGTCATCCTGGGGTTGTCGTCCTTGTTTCTAATTTTTTGCCCCCTTGTTTGTTGTTGTCTAGATGGGTGGTGCGGGTGGTGATATGTTGAATTTTTAACTGATGGTGTATTTTTCTTCAATTTGCCACCTGAATGAGTCTGAGTAGTATCTTGTACCTGTTGTGGTGCCTGCGGTTGTTGCTTGTCTTTCATTATTACTTCCACCATGAACTCCTCATCTGATGTGTCAGTACTTGTAGCGTTTTCTACTTGGGCCTCCTTGGGCTCTGTTTATTGGTTGATAGAAATATCTTGTATTGTAATTTTCTTCCTTTTACACCAAAGTTTTAGGAATTTCTTTTGTGCATTAACATTGATAGTACCAATGGATTTTATCCAAGGGTATCCCAAAACAACATCCACATCATCCATATCTATAGCATAAAAATTAGAATGAAACACATACTTATCCATACAAATCTTCAAATCTTTATAAATTGGGACTTCTTTCTTATCAACCTGTGTGTTTTCAATATGTTTTGCTAGAATTTGCAAATTTTTATCCAAATTAATATTGATAAAATTATTGTTGCAACTAGGATTGAGAGACACATTGTTCTCTTTCTAAATACATCCATGAACTAGTAATAAGAGATATTAGCAACAAATAACCCTTTATATTTATCATTTTCTTGTTTTCTAGCATGAGACCATTTTTCTAAAAGGACTTCTTTTATTTTTTCATTAGGAAGTCACCGCAATGAATCATCAAGTGAGTACCACCATTTAGCGGCCTCATCTTTTATATTAAATATTAGGCAGTTTGTCCAAAATTGTCTAAATCAGGACGTGTGATATTGTATAAATTCTTCAATAGTGGGACCATCATCTTTTCTTGTAAAATTTATTGCATAGTCCATCTTGCTAGAACCCTTAAAATAAAGTGAGGGTTTAAAAAAAAAAGGGGCATAACTTGGTCAATATAACCTATTTTCATAAATGGAATGACCCTTATGTATCTTCCCATTGACTAAAATAAGGATTTGGACACTCTAGGAAATTAGATTCGAGTTGCAACTTTCCGACCGTCACAAAAATTTTGAAAAAAGAGTTGACTTTAAATCAACGATATCTCCCTCATCCAGACTTTAATTCGACTGGTTTTGTTTTTGAATTTGGGTGATTTTTAAAGAAGATCTCAGATATGCAATTAGTTTTCCAAAATTCCACACAAAAAATGCAAAATATTACTGGAGAGTTTCCATCCACGAATTCTCGTCAGGAAAAATTCTGCAAAACAACTAATTTTAAATGATCGATGTCTCCCTCATTTGGACACCGATTCGACTAATTTGTTTTTCGAAATTGGGTCTTTTTTTTTCCAATAAAATCATATTTGATATTTTTGTTTTAAATTTTGCACCAAAAATCTTAGATATGATATGGAAACTCACCGCCCAAAAAATTCCTATAAAAAATGAAAAAAACAAAATTCTCCCCCCTTTGCCAAAGAAAGAGCTCTGATTTCACTCGTAATATATATGGCTTGAAAATATATAACAATGAAAAATATACCCAAGAAATTATATGATAGATGGTAGAACTTTAGATCTTTATTAATATCAAAACCCTTGAGGTAGGGTAACTCTATACAACTTTTCCTTGAGGTAGGGTAACACCATACAACTTCTCCTTAAGGAAGGAGATCGTTCCACAAGCTAATGCCTGTCAATACAAAATAATACTCGACATATCTCAATGGAAAGTATCTATCCTCTATATAAGCTTCATATATACAATACCATGGGTAATTACCATGAGTCTCTTAATGTCATACATCCATTACAATGGGTTTATCACATTATTTCCTAACTACTTGTTGTCCCTTACATAATGTGTTTTAACCATTTTATTTGTTAAATATGGTTCATCACATTATTAAATTATTCCCTTGGGTACCTCTCTTTCCACCCCATATTATCCCATCTAGGTATACAAAATATATAACAATGCAAAATATTCCCAAGAATAACACGATGGATGATAGAACTTCATATCTTTATTAATATCAAAACCCTTGAGGTAGGGTAACAACATACAACTACTCCTTGAGGAAGGAGATCACTCCACAAGCTAATGTGTGTCAATATAAAACAATACCCTACATGTCTCAATCGAGAGTCTCTAGCCTCTATATAGTATGCATACATACATACCATGGGTAATTATCATGGGTCTCTCAATATTGTACATCCATTACAATGGGCTTATCACATTATTCCCTAACTACTTGTGGTCCCTTACACAATGTGGGTTAACAACTTTATTTATTAAAATATGACCCATCACATTATTACATTATTCCCTTGGGTACCTCCCTTTGTACCCCATATTATATCCCCTAGGTATAGTACATAGTAAATGAGTTAAACCTTCTCAAATTATGTGTCTTTCTATTTTATTAATATAATGGTTAAAAACTCTACTTATTATTACATTTTTTAAACTTTATAAGTAATTTAATGATGTTAGGCTATTGTAACCCTTGTTAAAAGTGATTTTGATAGAGTAAGATATTTCTTGATGTTTTCTTAATAATGTAAAATTAAGCTAACCATTTGGTTTCCTCTTTATAAGTCATCATATGGATTTATAAATCATAGGTAAGTGGTAAAGTTATATATTTTAAGTATTAATAAAATATAAATGGAAGAAAAATATAAGCATGTAGTCTAAGGAGGCAATGCTTTTGTCCAAAAGAAAAGGGAAATTCTTACACAATTTTGATAAAACTCGGTTGAAATTTTTGGAAATCCAGGTTATAGTTGTCAAGTTTCAAGATGTTGAGTGCCCTAGGGGTTTTGGTTGGTTCTAAATCCATTTACACGGTTAAAAAAATGATTCAACCACTCCCATGGTCGGATTTGTTTTTTTTTTTTTTGAAGAAAGGAAAAGAAGAGAAGACTGAATTTTAGCGAGAAATGGTCATCCTAGAAAAATTGTCACCTCGATAAACAAAGGCAAATATAAATCATGGATTTTGTTTTATTATATTTTTCTTCCCATTTTATAGATGTACGTTAATTTCTTAATTACCGTACAAATAACTATGATTGATCAATCGTGTGTTAGTATGTTGCATAATGACCATAGATCGCTGAATGGAGTGGTTTCTTTCTTCCTATAAATACTTGACACAAATTTTCCCCATTGACATCAAGTAGCTCATTCATCACAATGGTGGTTATCTCTCGATCAAACATTACTTCTCCTAGCTCTTATATTTGGTCTTTAATTTGAGATACATTCATGAAGTATGAAGTTATCCCTTCTTCCCGAGATCTTCATCTTGTATAGTTTGGTTCTTAAATATATGATTTCACCTGTAGTGCTTAAAAAAAAAAAACTCCACCAATTTTTCATAGATCTCTTTCGATGTCTTCAACTTTGCAACATAAGGGATGAGAGAATCCTTGATAGACTCTATGAGGATCCTTTGTGCCCTTATTTCTCATTTCATGTACTTTGATAGAGCTTGAGATTGCTCTTATGATGGTTTGGTGATGGATCCCTTTACATATTTAATAACTTCATTCTCCATGAGAATTAAATCAATCCCTTTCTTCCATGCAAGGTAGTTTGAGGTCCCAACCAAATTATTGTTCTCCTTGCAGAATGAAGTCATTTGATTTGTAGATTGAGACATAAAATATATAATACTTACTTGTCAAGTGAAGATACTAATTTGATGATGGTATCTTCAACTTGATGTCTTCTTGATGATGTTGACAATTGAATATGCTTCCTTGATGATGTCTTCCTTCTTCAAAGATGAAAATGATTATTTTTCTAGATGATAGGAGATGTCTTTATTCCAGTATGCTTGAGATGTGATCCTTTCTTAAATGAGAGGGAGATCACCTTGAATTATTTGATGATGATGGAAATGCTTCCTCCTTTCTTCCTTTGAATCATGTAGAATGTTTTATCTTCCAAATAATGCTTCGAGTTTGGAGTCCTTATTTGAATGGAGGAAGGGGTCATAGAGATCTTCTTCTTTTTCCAAGAGATGTGATGATATGGTCCTTGTGATGTGATGGGTACTCCTCCTTGATGCTCTTCATATTCCTTGATGCTTTTGTTGGAGACACGATTTCCATTACACCAAAACCTAGAGGTGTTAGTAAACAGACACATTGCTAGATTTAAGCACATGCCACGAAACACACGGGAGCATTGGATCAACACCGCCATTAACAGGGAGCACAACAATCTCCCCCCTCAATGCGAGCCAGGTGTATTTCGAATTCGAGACCTTTGGCTCTGATACCACTTGTTGGAGAACACGATTTCTGTTACACCAAAACCCGCAGGTTTTAGTAAACAAACACATTACTAGATTTAAGCACATGCCATGAAACACACGGGAAGTGTTGAAATTCTACACTACCATTAATGGGGAGCCAACAATCTCCCCCCCAACGCGAGCCCAGTGTGTTTCGAACTCGAGACCTCTGGCTCCGATACCACTTGTTGGAGACACGATTGTTGTTACACCAAAACCCGCAGGTGTTAGTAAACAGACACATCGCTAGATTTAAGCACATGCCATGAAACACATGGGAGCATTGGATCAACACCGCAATTAATGGGGAGCACAGCAATCTGGTATCGAAGCCAAAGGTCTCGAGTTTGAAACACATTGGGCTCGCGTTGGGGGGGGAGATTGTTGGCTCCCCGTTAATGGCAGTGTAGAAGGTTAACGCTACCCGTGTGTTTCATGGCATGTGCTTAAATCTAGTGATGTGTCTGTTTACTAACACCTGCGGGTTTTAGTGTGATTGCAATCCTGTCTCTAACAACTGGTATTAGAGCCGAAGGTCTATTTGGCTAATAAACTCACAGGAGAGAAGGGTTCCTAGTTCGGGTGGGAGCAATGGCGGAATTTGGTAGGTTTAGGGTCGAAAAATTCAATGGCCAAAACTACCAGTTTTCGAAGATGCAAATGGAAGATTATTTGTATCAGAGAGATTTGTACCTACCATTGAGTGGAAAGACAAAGAAGCCGATGAGTATGACAGACACAAAATGGGATATTCTCGACAGAAATGCACTTGGAACAATATGGTTGTGCCTAGCGGCATCGGTAGCATGTAATATTTCAAAGGAAACGACAACTAAGGGTTTAATGTCGACATTGGCCAAACTATATGAGAAACCCTTGGCCTCAAATAAGGTATTTCTTATGAAGCGTTTATTTAATATGAAGATTTCAGAAGGTGGATCTGTTGCTGATCATTCAAATGATTTTAATACAGTTGCAAGTCAGTTACGTTCTGTAGGGGTAAATTTTGATGATGAAGTTAGGGCTTTGTTATTTCTGTGCTCATTTCTAGAAGTTGGAATGGTTTAGTTATGGCCATTAGTAACTCTATCTCTGGATCTAGTACTTTAAAGTTTGATGATGTTGTTGGTGCAATCCTTACCGAGGAAATGTGACGGAAAAGCTCCATGAGACATCAGATAATGCTTTGACTGCAGAGACTAGGGGAAGAAAAATGGAAAGAGGAAAGAGCCCAAAATATCGCAGTAAGTCAAGAAAAGGTAGATCCAAGTCCATATCAGGGATAGTGTGCTGGAAATGTGGGAAGAAAGGACACCTGAAGAAAGATTGCAAGTCTCAGAAGGGAAAAGAAGGAGATGTGCAGCGAGAAACTAATCATGAAGAGAATGTAACAGGTGATGTGTTGCAAGATGCTTTGATTTTTTCATTTGAAAATATTATTGATGCCTGGGTGGTAGATTCAGAGGCCTCATTCCATGCCACACCTAATAAGAAACATTTTCATGATTATGTTCAAGAAGATTTTGGACAAGTTCGATTGGGTGATGATAAACCCTATAAAATCATTGGAATGGGTACAATTTTCATAAAACAACATAATGGAAATCAATGGCTATTGAAGGAGGTAAGGCATGTTCCAGATCTGAAGAAAAATCTGATTTCAAAAGGGTAGTTGGGACATGAAGGTTGCGTAACTACTTTCACAGATAAAACCTGGAAGGTCACTAAAGGATCCTTGGTAATAGCAAAATGAGGAAAGGTTGGTACATTGTATATATGCAATGGTATTTTTAATTCTCTTAATACTTTAACCTCTACAGGAGAATATATGGCATTGTGGCATCATAGGCTCGGGCACATGAGTGAGAGGGGGATGCAGATTCTTCACTCAAGAAATTTGTTGCCAGGTTTGAAGCATATTTATTTAAAATTTTGTGAGAATTTTGTTTATGGAAAACAGAAGAAAGTCAGATTCTTTAGAGTTGGGAAAGAAAAGAAGAGTGAAAAATTAGAGCTTGAGCATACAGATGTATGGGGACCTGCTCAGGTATCATCTCTTGGTGGCTTTCATTATTATGTTACTTTTATTGATGATGCAACCAGAAAATCCTGGATTTATTGTATTCAAAATAGATCTAATGTATTTGATACTTTCAAGAAATGGAAAGCTTTGGTTGAAAATGAGACAGGAAAAAGGTTGAAGTGTCTCAGATCAGATAATGGAGGTGAATATTGCAGCAAAGAGTTTGATAGGTACTGTTCAGAGAATGGAATTCGTAGAGAGAAGATTGTTCCAGGAACACCACAAGAAAATTGCGTGTCAGAAAGGATGAACAAGACAATCGTGGAGCATGCAAGATGCATGAGATTGCATGCAGAATTGCCTTTACAAGTTTGGGCAAATGCTGTATATACTGATGTTTATCTAATAAATAGAGGGCCTTCAAGTTCCTTAGATGGTGGTATTCCAGAGGAGGCATGGACAGGTAAAAAGCTAAACTACTCTTTTTTAGAGACTTTTGGTTGTGAAGCCTTTGTCCACATTAACAAAGAAAATAGAACAAAGCTTGAGGCAAAATCAAAGAAATGTACCTTTATTGCATATGGTGTTAATGATTTTGGTTATCGCTTTTATGGTTACGAAAAACACAAAATCATTAGGAGCAAAGATGTATTATTCAATGAAAATGTTTTGTATAAGGATAAGCTGCAGGAAAGGAAACAAGAAAAGGAAAACAGAGAATACATAGTGCTCGACGATATCATAGGAAAAGTGATGGTGCCTGAAAATCATAATGATCAACAGCCAGAACAACAACCACAACAGCAACAAGCACTTTAAACACCTAAAACTGGTGTTAGAAGATCTACTAGGATAAGTGGACCCCCTAAACGATACTCTCCTTCATTATATTATGTATTGTTGACTAATCTTGTGAACCAAAATGTTATGAAGAAGCAGTGCAGGTAGAAACTAGGAAGAAGTGGGAGAAAGCCATGAAAGAAGAGATGGACTCCTTAGCACATAACTAGACTTGGGACTTAGTCAGGTTGCTTATAAGTAAAACAACATTGCAGAATAAATGGGTTTACAAGTTGAAGGAAGAAGATGGAAGTAGAAAAAGGTATAAAGCTAGACTTGTGGTGAAAGGGTTTGCATAGAAAAAGGGTATAGACTTTGATGAGATATTTTCTCTCGTTGTGAAAATGACTTCAATTAGAACTATTCTAAGTCTAGTAGCAGCTAAAGATTTGCACCTTGAGCAGTTAGATGTAAAGACAACCTTTCTCCATGGGGATTTGGAGGAAGAGATATATATGCAGCAACCACAAGGATATGAGGTAAAAGGGAAGCAGAAACTAGTGTGCAGGTTGAAGAAGAGCTTTTATGGCTTAAAACGGGCTCCAAGGTAGTGGTATCTAAAATTTGACAGGTTTATGTCTGAACAAGGTTATAATAGGTGTCACTCTGATCATTGTGTTTATCTCAAATGGAAAAATGATGGCAGCTACATTATATCGTTACTCTATGTAGATGACATGCTTGTTGCAGGTTCTAACATGCAGAAAATAAATGTGCTCAAAAGGAAATTGGAAAACTCATTTCCAATGAAGAATTTGGGTGCTGCAAAACAAATCCTTGGTATGAGAATAACTAGAGATAGGAAGAATCACAAATTAACATTGTCTCAGAGTGAGTACATAGAAAAGGTGTTGAAAAGGTTTAATATGCAGAATGCAAAACCAATTAGTACACTTTTGGCTAGCCATTTCAAATTAAGTAAGGAGGTGTCACCCAAGACTTAGGAATAAATGGCTCATATGTCTAAAGTTCGATATGCATCAGCAATTGGAAGCTTAATGTATGCAATGGTTTGCACAAGGCCTGATATTGCACATGCAGTGGGAGTTGTAAGTAGGTACCTGAACAATCTAGGAAAAGAACATTAGATGGCGGTAAAGTGGATTCTCAGGTATTTGAGAGGTACCACAAATCAAGCATTATGCTTTGGTGGTTCAAGCATTGCTCTACGGGGATATGTTGATGCAGATATGGCAGGGGACAGAGATAACAGGAGGAGCACTACAGGATATGTATTTACTGTAGGTGGAACAACTATCAGTTGGGTTTCAAAATCCAAAGTGTTGTTGCACTTTCAACAACAAAAGCAGAGTATGTTGCTGCTACAAAGGCTAGTAAAGAAATGATTTGGTTACAAAGGTTTCTAGATGAATTGGGTAAGAAGCAGGAGTTGGGCGGGTTATACAGTGATAGCCAGAGTGAAATACATCTTGCAAAGAACTCTGCATTTCATTCCAAGACCAAACATATACAACTCAAGTACCATTTCATACAGTCAACATTGGAAGATGGACAGTTGAAGCTGGAAAAGATACATACTAGCTAGAATCCTGCAAATATGCTAACAAAAGTTGTAACCAGGGAGAAACTGAGAATCTGCTCAGTTTCAATTGGTCTTCAAGTATGATGAAGGAGATGAGAAACAACCAGGTCCAAAGTGGAGTTATTGTCTAGCAAATGAAGCAGTGGTTTAGTTGCTATAATTAGTCTCCAAGTGGGAGATTGTTGGGTATGGAGCCTAATTATCTTCTGTATTCAAAGGTCTCAGCTGGATGTATACCCAGGAAGACTGTACACCCCTCCACGCAAGGGGGTGCGGAGGGGACTTATCCCCATAGCGAGGGTTCAAGGGGGTCGATCCCCCCCAGCTGGGGGGTTAGGGGGCCAACGGTCCCTCGACGGGGGTTTGGGGGCAATGCCCCCAAAGCTAAAAATAGATGCAAAATTGCCTTGTAAAAGTCTAGTAATTTCTAGTCAATCTAGGTCATTCATTAGGCGGATGATCTGATGGTAGAAGTTATGTTTAATTAGGTTTTTTTGCCCTAGAAGGAAACCCCTCACTATATATGAGGGAATTGTATTGTGTCTATATATATCTGTATTCTGAGTGAGGAAGAGAGAGGAGATTGAGAGTGAAGAGGGTGTTACAGCAGATCTGTTGTAGGTTGTATCTCTTTAAAGTTTGCTGGATAATATAAAAGGAAGGAGCACAATAGCTTTGGTTTCCTTGATTACTTCTTAGTCTTTCTTGATGATCTCCTTATGCTCCGACCTTGTGCATTCTTCTTTAAGTTGCCTTTTCTTTATGTAGTCACCTTAGCTACGATATCATGATGAGAAATCTAGGGGCAATTAGATTTGGTGATTTCTCTTACTTTGATAACTTCTTGTGATGTTCTTTTACTTAACTTGATGTACTTGTTATTTGATTCTTCTTTCACTTGATTATTATTATGTTCCTATTATCAAACAACTACCAAGCTATGAATATCAAAGAGACAAAAGGACGCAAAATGTAGGTTGCTAGCTAGGGAAAAAACCTCTCCTCTTGAGAGGAAAACCCACAAGAACTCCTCTTCTTACAGAATGTTCAGATGACAAATTCCATATTGAAAATATTAGCGAGAAAAGGTTCCTTATTTTGTGCCTTAATCATAAGAGCTATACCGGGTTCCATCTTGTGCATGACTCGAGTTCCTAAAAAATAGTAGATTCCCTATCAATTAGGATGAGTTCCTATAATTTAGGAAGCAATCCGTAAAAATTAGGACGAGTTAGGATGCAATTAACTAATGTGTTGAAATTGAAAGTCGAGTTCTTGATTTTCTAGTGTGATTTTATTGAGGAAAAATAAAATTGATTGAGTTTCAAGTGGTTGACTTGAAATAGGACAACTTGCATGAGCAGTTAACTCATGCTAACTCAATCAATCACAAAATTATTCCTTAATTAGAAAATTCACTAATTTTAACCATTTGAATTACCTTTAAAAGGAGGAATGAATGAACATGTTTAATCATTGTTTTAGTGAGCACGAGTTGGTTAGACCAACTAATAGGAATCACAAGTTTTTGCATGGAGCTTGTGAGAGGAAGAGTGTGCAAGAGAAGCTTGTGCACAGGTTGGTAGAGGGAAATAGATGTTAGGGTCAAAACCTAACCCTTTTATGTATGTAATAAGCCCAAGGGGCCTCATCAGAATCATAGTTAGTTAGTTAGTTGAGTCAATAAAGTCCGTAAGTGGTTATCCGCATTAATAATAATTGTGAGTGGTTAACCCGCATTATAGTAAAGGGACCACAATTAGTTATAAGTGGGCCACAGTTAATAAATAAAGTGGCTAACCGATATTATTCAAGGGGCCAATAATAGTTAGGGTTTTGGATGTCATAAGCCTATAAATAGTCTTAGATGGCAGGGAAGAACCATTGAGTTTTATTATAATTGAGCTTTACTTTGTTGGAGGTTTCCCAAGCAAGTGAACATTGTACTTTGCTTCTGAATAATAAAATATCTTTGTAGCTTGTCTCAATTCATGTGATATTTTTGTGCTTCTGTCAGTAGTATTTCATATTTCTACCATTATATTATTCACATAGGTCAAGTGCATAACAAGTGGTATCATAGCACTTTCGAGGGTGAGTTGTACCTTCAATTTTGCAAAAAAAAAAGGCTAGAGATGTGTTCTAGCATCTTTAAACCATGAGATCTATCGTTGAGCGCATAAACTTGCGGATTTGGGGAGGCATGCACGTAGGAACTACAAGAGGAGGGCACACTTGTTGGACTCCCTTGTAACCCTTATGGGTACCCCTTCGAGTAGTAACACATTAGATAGAATCATGCATAAACTGCACTTCCACATACCCTTGGGTATATCGGAAGCCCACCCATGGTAACTTGAAACCTAAACTTAGATAAGTCATTAGTCATATTTCTACTATAGTACACTTATAACAACACTTGGGGAGATTACTCGCACGTACAGAAGGGTAGTCATGTAGTACAGCTAAGGGTATGATCGATCCTCTTAGTTTGTGCTATGAAAGATTGGGCCGAGTAATATTATTGGACCCCTACGTATATCATGATTTGTAGCAACAGAAACTCCTTTATGACCATAGTTACCTTAGCTATCTAAATATTTCCCCCTACCTTTTCATCAAGATCAGATCCAACAATTGGGATTTGGTCAATGATATATAGATCAAATCTAACAGTTGGGGTTCTACCGCTATCATACATATCATATTCAGTAGTTGGGATTTTCACAGCGCATATTAGAATCTTTTTACAGTGAGGGTTTTGGTGGAGATAGTCCAGATCAAATTATTATAGAACATTTTGTAATGACAAGACTTTGGGGTTTCTACTACTACAGTCCAACTGCAATTTTCGTAAGATATTTGGCAGTATCAAGCATTTTGGATTTTGACAACTGTAGTATTGATAGCTGGGAGTAGTATTGATCAGTTGGGAGTAAATTTTGGGGCCATCATGTGGTGCTTTTAAGAGACCTATCCCATAATATTTAGGTTGTCGAGATGATCATAGTGGTGACATTCACCTGTAAGTCCCCAATTTTCATGCAGTCCTAAATTTTTCTCGACACAACTTCAAGTAACCTATATCACTAAACTCCTGAGCTTACAATATTTCCAACCATACTACTCTTAAGTAAGCTAAAATTTTTACTGGGGCTAGTGTATGCATGGTACCAGGTCTCAAGTTATGGTTGTAGAGAAGGCTGCTAAGAAAGATGAAGCCCTCAAGAAAAAAATCAATGACTTCCAGGCATCCTTTAATGATAAAATTTTTGAAAATGCGACAAGATGATGGAGCTTAGTGAAAAGAAGTCGCCTTCACTAAGTGGTCCTGCAGGCTATTTTTGGCACAAAGTCTATTTTTAGACATATGGATCATGGTCTATGAGTTGCAGGATGCTATTTATGGATGATTGGTCATGTTGGTAAAAATAGATGGACCTCTATTTTTAGACATATGGGTGGAGTCTATTTTAGACTGCCAGCCTAATATAGAACAGTCGAATATTATTAGCTCTTAATAATATTTGGACTATAAACATTATCTTATCCTCTTGCAGCACTTCAGTTCGAGCTACGGATGTGGCACATGCAACTACCAAAAGGAAATATAGCTTTTCTTATGGGTTACTTGAGCTATTGCATGAAGGACTTCAAATTAGAACTCAAGTGATTAAGTTTGGTGGAGTTGATTGAGGAGTTGATGGAGTTGTGTTCAGTTTGACTTAGTTGAACTAGTTGTATTTAGTCTAACTAACAAATACACTAGTGATGAG
Organism: Pinus taeda; assembly: GCA_000404065.3. Lineage (NCBI taxonomy): Eukaryota > Viridiplantae > Streptophyta > Pinopsida > Pinales > Pinaceae > Pinus > Pinus taeda. The sequence continues at coordinate 249,801 of APFE031643578.1, read as the reverse complement.
TGGTGTGAATTAATTATTAACTCATAAATCAACTAAAGAATACATCAGTTAACTTAGTGCATGGACAGTTCAATGGAGACAAGTGTTAGAGGTGAGTGAAAGGGCAAGACAGCTGTCAGTTGTGACTATAGTTGTGCATGAGATTTGTACAATCAATGGATTGAGTATTTCCAATGAGAATTGCGTGGTTCAGCTAAGGGAAATACAAGTTTGGATTAGCCATTCTCATCTATTCTCATGCACGATTGCGCACTGGAGGCAGGCAAGCAGCGGAGGAGATTTGAACCTGTGATTTATTCAGATCTGAGCTAGTTTGTGTGTAACAGGTGGAGATAGTACTGAGTACTTGTGAGGAGTATTGTACTATGTATTGTTACATGTTCTCAATCAATATAATATATAGATAGTTGAGGGGTTTATAGCTGTATGCTTTCCCCGTGATATATTGTGTTGATATGTGTGATTGATGCTTCAATGTGCGCATGCGAATGTTTCTGATTTCGCAAAATTGATGATCAATAGTAGAGGAGGTTATGTATTATGCATGATTTCACAAATAGTGTATAATCAGGCTATGTGAATAAGTGTCATATTATTCAAAATTTCTACAAGAATCACACAAGTATTCGAAGCCCTGAGAATGTCTCGTGAACCCATGAGGGAAGAACACAATTTTAATGCACACGTAGAAGGAGAATCCATCCATCACATTCATTTCCATGGAGGTCACCAATATTAAAGCCACCAGACACACAATTTGGACATGTACAAATTTGATGGCTCTAACCCAGCAGTATGGGTGGCACAATATTTACACCTTAATAATATTTGGGATGATGACACTAAACTACATGTGGGAGCTCTTTACTTGGACCAAGAGTGATGGAAATGACAATAATGGCATCAAAAATGCTATCCAGTAAGGCCAACTTGGAACATGTTCTCAAAATCCATTTGTGACTACTTTGATCGGGAATCTCACTTTCTGGGCCATCTCACTAAGCTCAGGAAAATGGGTACAGTACGAGACTACATCACAACCTTTGAAAAATTTGCCATCTAGACTAAAGGACTAGGAGATTCCTTTTACTTGGAATGTTTCATTAGTGGCCTAAAGGAAGCCATCCAAGACCATGTCTAAATGCATCATCCAGATACTTGGTTGGAATCATGCAGCAAGACCTTAGAGGTAGAAGTTGCTTTAAATTCCCAACCCAATCGTCCAAATTTCGTCACACCGACACAACCCGCCCGGACTATAGGCCCCACCTAAACACTTAAGGTTCAAAAGCTGTCACCTACAGAAATGTCCAAAAGAAGGAAACAAGGACTTTACTACTACTATGGTGACAAATACTCCTTGGGACATAAAAGCAAGGAACCAAAATTCTTTCAAATAGACACTACTAAAAACAACTTTGTTGGTGAACCTCCATCCACTGATGTGCCTAATGAGGAAGAGGGTGAACCCCCAATGCACTGATACTACAACTACACCAAATGAGTCGGTTATCTCACTCAATGCCCTGCCTAACATTTCTTCTCCCCTGACTCTCAAAATCTGAGGTTTTATTAAACATTGGCCAGTAGTGGTGTTGATTGATAGCGACAGCACAGATAAATTTGTCCATAAGAGAATAGCAAAAGTCATTCATTGTTTTTTCAGTAAGGTATCTAATTTCCAAGTCCTTATCGCTGATGGGGGCACCATGAAATGTGAAGGAAACTGTGAAAATATTAAGCTTCAAATGGGGGTATTATCACCTCAAAACCTACATGTTTCCCATTGAAATGGGCGGTTGTGACATTGTCCTTGGTGTTGAATGGCTCTGCATACTAGGCCCTATAACAATGGATTTCCAGGAGTTATATATGATATTTAAGCATAATGGAAACACTCATACATTACAGGGACTCCACACAGGTGATCTGACTATCATCATCTCGCATCGAATGGAGAAGATTTTAAAAAAGATTCATCATGAGATAATAGAACAATTTAATGCCATCCATGCCATTGAATCCATTCCTCCTAACATTCATCCTGATATACAACATGTAATGGATCACCACCAACGGGTCTTTAACATACCTAAGGAGCTAGTATTTAACATACCTAAGGAGCTCCCACCCTCTAGGGGTGAACATGATCATAGCATCCCTGTACTCTTGGGTACCAAGTCACCAAATTTCCACCTCTATCGATATCCTTTTGTAAAAAATAATGAAATTGAAAAAATCATCAAGGAACTCCTCGAAGCCTGTGTTATTCGACCCAACACCAACCCTTATTCATCTCCAGTGGTCATGGTTTTAAAGAAAGACAGTGAATGATGTGTCCTGACTTTAGGGCCCTTAACAAGTTCACTATCAAGGACAAATTTCCTATTAGAGTAGTTGATGATCTGCTTCATGAAATGCATAATACCAATTTTTTTTACCAAGTTGGACCTCTGCTCGGGATTTCCAAGAAATCCTTCCAAACTCATGAAGGCCATTATGAATTATTGGTCATGGCATTCGGTCTTTGTAATGCCCCATCCACTTTTCAGAGCCTCATGAACCACCTTTTGAAACCATGTCTCAGAAAATTTGTCTTGGTCATTTTTTATGACATTCTCATCTACAACATAACATGGGACACATACCTTTAGCATGTTGACCAAGTATTGCAACTTCTCTAGATAAAAAATTGTTTGTCAAATTATCCTAGTGTTCTTTTGGCATGGAAGAAGTAGAGTATTTGGGAAACTTTGTGGGTCGTGAAGGAGTGAGGGTTGATCCAAAAAATATTCAAGCAATGAAAGATTGGCCCCAACAAAAAAACTTAAAGAGTTTGAGGGGACTCTTGGGTCTCATGGGCTACTATCACAAATTTGTCAGTGGTTATGGATGCATTTCTCAACCCCTCACTTATCTTCTAAATAAAAAATCATTTCTCTAAATTGACGTAGCTCAGCAGGTCTTCTTGGCTCTCAAACACGCCATGTGCTTCACTTTAGTATTGGCCTTACTAGACTTCACAAAACATTTTGTGATTGAATGTGATGCTTCATGTACGGGAATTGGCTCCGTATTAATGCAGGAAGGTAGACCATTGGCTTTCACTAGTAAACAATACAGTGACAAACATCTATGTCAATCTACATATGAGAACGAAATAATAACCATATTACATGTAGTAAACACTTGGCGACCATACTTATTGGGGTGTCGTTTCCAAATCTGCACTGACCATCATAACATAAAATATTTCCTAGAGAAGTGTCTATCTTCACCACAACAAAATAAATGGCTCACAAAAATGTTGGGATATGTTTATGAGATAATTTACTAGAAGGGGCATGAAAATGTAGAGGTTGATGCCTTATCGCGCCAATTTGAGGAAGAGGGCACCCCGTTATCCTTCTCTCTACCCATACCAGATTGGATTGAAGCATATCATCATTATCCCATCCCTCTTTGTCACAACTCATTAATAAATTACGAGAAGATCATAAATCCTTAGATGATTACTCTTAGAAGGAGAGGTTCTTCACTATAAGGATTGGGTACTATTATCCTTGACCTCCACCCTCAAACCCCACATCTTGGATGAGTTACACTCCTCTCTAGTTGTTGGGCATTTAGGCTTTCAGAAGACTTATGAGCATGCCACTCTTTCTTTTGGACCGACATGAAGCATGAAACATTTACTTTTTTAGCTGAAGGTATAGTATGCCAACACAACAAAGGGGAAATGATAAAGCTACTGAGCACCTTACAATCCTTTCCACTTCCTGCTTCCGTCTAGACATATGTTTCCATAGATTTCATTATAGGTCTCCCAAAGTTAGGAAACAAATCAGTAATCATGGTGGTTGTCGACAAACTTTCCAAATATGCTCATTTTTGTGCTCTACCAAACCCATTTACCCCAACATTGGTGGCTCAAGTTTTTATGGACCAAATATTCAAAGTGCATGGCATGCCAACTTCCATTGTGTTTGATTGAGACCCCACTTTCACCAGCAATTTTTGGCAGGAAATTCGTAAGCTACAAGGCACACAACTCCAATAGACTACAACTTATCATCCTCAAACCGGTAGTGAAACAAAATTAGTCAACAAATGTTTGGAGACCTATCTGCAATGATTCACTTCAGACAAGCAACATCAATGAGTACAATGACTACCTTTAGTTGAATGGTTCCATAATATTGACTATCGGGAAGCCACCAAGATGAAACCATATGAGACAGTGTATGGCCAACTCCCACCATCACCAACTTCTTATATCATCGGATCTTCCAAAGCATAGGTAGTTGATAAGGTCATACAGAATGCTCATCTCAAATATAACCTACATCAAGCTCAGAATCGAATGAAGCAATAGGTCGAACAACACTGTTCAGAGAGGTCATTTTAAGTAGGTGACCAAGTGTTCCTTTGACTCCAACCTTATAAGAAGACCTCTCTCAAAGAAAAGGGTTGCCAGAAACTAGCCCAAAAATTCTATGGGTTTTATTAGTACTTTAGCGTGTAGGATAAGTCGCTCAAAAACTGGCCCTGCCAACTACTTAAAAAATCCATCCAATCTTCCATGTATCCTGTTTGAAGAAAGTTGTGGGGAACAAAAATTGCAAGGTTCAAACAACTCTGCCAGAATTGGATGAGGAATGTTCACTTTGGCTCTGACCCAAGAAATTCCTCGATACTCGTGAAAAAAATCTCTGTAATCACACGATCAAGAAAGACCTCATCAAGTGGAAAGACACCTCTCCAGAAGATGCGGCATGGAAACCAGCCACTATTATTCAATAGTTTCCGTAGCTTCAACCTTGAGGACAAGGCTTATTTTGATGAGGGAGAGAAAGTTAGGGTCCAACTCTATTCCTTTATGTATATAATAATCCCAAGGGGCCCTGTCAGATTCATAGTTAATTAGTTGATTCAATAAATCCCATAAGTGACTATCCACATTAATAATAATTGTATGTGGTTGAACCACATTATAGTAAAGGTACCACAATTAGTTATAAACATGCCATAGTTAATAAATAAAGTGGTTAACTCATATTATGCAAGGGACCACTAGTAGTTAGGGTTTTGGATGTCAAATCTATAAATAGTCTTAGATAGGAAGGAAGGAAGCATCGAGATTTATTGTAATTGATGTCTGCTCTATTGGAGGTTTCCCCCTCATAGAGGAAAGTAAACATTGTACTTTGCTTTCGAATAATAAAATAACTTTGCATCTTGTCTCAAGTCATGTGATATTTCCGTGCTTCTAGAAATATTATTTTGTATTCTAACATTATGTAATTCTCGCAAGTCAAGTCCATAACGACGAATATCAACAGTGTTGCAAAGGATTCAAGCTTAGATCAAGCAGGAAAGACTAGTGTGTCTTTCGGACTGAAACATTTGTATTTTGTAAGATATAAATTTATCAATTTTTATTATAAATAAAAATCTCATCAAATAGAGGGTTTTCCCAGTTGGGTCCCATAAAAAATTTTGTGTTTTTGAACTGTGTGACTGTGATTTTATTTATGTTCCTATTCCACTGAATCTAGTAGAGAAATTTCATATTTAAGTGAAAAAAAAAATAAAATTATTTCAAATTTCTCATATTATCATATCATAATTTCATGGATTTTCTACATTCCAAGACAAAGTCATCTTCTCCTTGATGAACTTCCTTCAACCCAAGTCAAACTTTCCTCATAACAGATGCAATTTATCCTTTGACCAATATTTCGAACTTGCAACTTGGCCTTACTGTATAAACCCTAGGCCACAAGTGTGAACGAGAATATGATGAAAAATAGTCCTTCTTCCTTCTTTGCCTGAATTTGTTCTTCCTCCTTTAAAACTTGGCTTGTCAAATTGTCCTTCTTTTGACACTAAATTTGACTCCTTTTGTAACAGCCCCAAAATAAATATCTAATTAACTTATTAACATCAAATTTAAATCAGAGTGGCACTTACTTAGCCAAATAACATATAATTAATTAAATAAATTCAAACTATGAAGAGTGCTTACCTGTGCTTACCTGTGGTAGAAGTAGGCTTACCGCAACAAGGTTTTGGGGACGACTCTCCACCCAACCATAGGCTCAATTGCGCAAGGATTTGCTACAAACTGGCCCACCGACCGTCCACCTGAGCCCTCAATCAAGTACTACTAGCCAAGTGACTCCCTAAGTTCTTAGAACACCATTACTCCCAAGAGAATGAAAGATACGAATCCTTGGAAAGAAATGAATGCAAGAATGCCTCCATCTTCCTCACCATCTATTAAATAGAGCAACATTGGAAGGGGAACCACAATGCACACACTCCATGTGTCTACATGCATACTTTGATTTTTAGCTTTCTTGTTTTATTCTTTACTTTCTTTTGGATTTTAGCTTCTTGTTTTTATTTTTCTTCTTTTTGATAGCTTTACTGATTTTTTTTTTTGTTTTCTTTGTTTTAATTTCTATTTATTTTATTAAGTAAGTATTTTTATTTTATTATTATTTTTTTTTATTTTCTTGATATATTTTTAAATATAATTTTTAATTTCATTATGATTTATTTTTTTATTATTTATTATGAAAGTGATTTATTATTTATTATTTATATTATTATATTTATTTTGTATTATTTATTATTTATTATTAATTATTTATTATTAAGGGGAGTTTATTATTTATTATTTACTTCATGTTGCCAACACCCTCTGTTGAACTAGTATAACCAGCAGGCATCGAAAGTCCCCAACACCTCGGGAAATCTCAAGGAGTCTCTGTCCTTTTTCCCACTTTCGGCACTAGGCTAAGCCTGACCCTGTCTGTATCCATATATCTAATTAACTTATTAACATTAAATTTAAATCAGAGTGGTACTTAATTAGCCAAATAACATATAATTAATTAACTAAATTCAAACTATGAAGAGTGCTTACATGTGCTTACCTGTGGTAGAAGTAGGCTTACCGCAACAAGGTTTTTGGGATGACTCTCCACCCAACCATAGGCTCAATTACGCAAGGATTTGCTACAACTGGCCACCCCCGAGCCCTCAATCAACGTACTACTTCCAGTGACTCCTAAGTCTTAGAACACCATTCTCCCAAGAGAATGAATGAAAGAATCTTGGAAAGATGGAATGCAAGAATGCCTTTCATCTTCCTCACCATCTATTAAATAGAGCAACATTGGAAGGGGAACCACATGCACACACTCCATGTGTCTACATGCAACTTTGATTTTTAGCTTTCTTGTTTTATTTTTCCTTTCTTTTTATAGCTTACCTGATTTTTTTTTTATGTTTTCTTATGTTTTATTTCTATGTATTCCTTATTTAAGAGTTTTATATTTTTATTTTTATTATTATTTTTTTATTTTCTTGTATATTTTTAAATATAATTTATTATTAACATTTATGATTTTATGATTTATTTTTTTTAATTATTTATTATGAAGTGATTTATTATTTATTATTTATATTATTATTATTTATTTTGTATTATTATTTTTATTATTATATTATTTATTATTTATTATTAAGGGGAGGGATATTACACCTTTGTGGTGGTTTCAATTTTTTTTTCCTACAATAGATTATTCTCTAACTCCTTCACACATGTGAGAGATTCTACCCCAAAAACAATCCTTCAACATTTAATTTCTTTTTCTCCTTTTAGTCCTCTTCTTCACTCACCTTTTAGGTCTTTCTCTTCTATTCAATGAACTTGTTGAATTCCTTTCAAATGAGGTCGATGTATTCTTATATATAGTTTTCCTTGGAGGTCGAGTAGTTTCCCATGAGGTCGACTTGTCCTGCTTGTAGGCCGACTTCTCTTAATGTAGGTGGACTTGTCGTAGAGGGTGTTTTGACTCTATTTTTACTCAAATAATTTTCTTTGACTTGATTCATGATGCCCAAATGGGTCTTATACATGTTAAAATGACTCAATTGACTTTTTTGACTCAATGAAAAAACCTAGAAGAACTCAATGGGTGCTTGACCTACAAATAAAATAATCTTGACCATGAAACCCATGCTACAAAATAATAATAATAAATTAATTTTTCTCTTTTCATCAAATACATAAAATCATGATTCCATTAAACATTATCAAGACCAAACCTAGTTACACATTTCAACATCTTGGAGGTCCATTTTCATCCTCTTCTTCCAAAAAAACTGATGCGTGGAATTGTCTCCCTCGAGTGTAGGAATGACGATGAGGTTAACCAACGTCGACAATTTAATAGTGTGTGAAACGTGGGAATGACAACATAGTTAGATAACATTGGCATTTTAATGGCATGTGAAGTGTAGTACTAACACTGCGGTTGGCCACTGCCAACAGTTTAATGGTGTATGAAGAAGGGGGTTATGTTGTACCGCAGAACTCGGCCGATGGTGAGTTCTGGTTGCCATCTGATTTTCTCAGTGATCAAGCCAAGCTTATCTCAAATAATTATGTATTTTACCATGGTCATATTCCCTACGAATGGGGTTTGCAGTGTATCGATTTTTAGGTTGATTCCCCTAGAGAATCACCCTAGCGAGGTTGAGTGAAATTGATGGAGAACATGACTATAATGCTAGATTGGTTGAGTGGGTTGCTTACGCTACGTTGGATGATGATGAAAACTACGAGTAGGGTGTTGATGTGGGCATGGGTGTCCATGCTGTCATGAACTGGGCTTCTTCGAAGAAACGAGTTTTTATGGACAATGGTAATGAGAAGGTATGCTCATGGTTTTAGTTATTTTTTCTTTCAGTTTTATGAAATCTTGGAATGGCTTTATGGGGTTTTTGGTTTTCGTTCAACTCTGTTTCAATATAAAATGTCGATTTCATCATAGTTTACATTAAGGGATGAGGTGGGGAGGAGTCGTTACTTACCTATGGAGGGCTTAAGACTTTTGAAAAATGTCGCGAGCGAAGATGCATGGGAATTATTCCATATGGTTGCAGACCAGGTTGTTCGACTCAATATGTTGGTTCCTAA
>APFE031643578.1:212325-224363 GCA_000404065.3 Pinus taeda | reverse complement strand
TGAACTGGGATCCAATGTGGCGGTACTTTTGAATATAGAAGATAATCAGGCTCCACACCCAACAATCTCCCACTTGGAGACTGATTGTAGCAACTCCACCGCTGCTCCATTTGCTGGACAATGACTCCTCTTTGGACCTGGCTGTTTCTCATCTTCATCGTCATCCTTGAAGACCAACTGAAACTGAGCATATTCTTAGTTTCTCCCTGGTTACAACTTTTGTTAGCATATCTGCAGGGTTTTGGCTAGTGTGTATCTTTTCCAGCTTCAACTCTCCATCTTCCAACACTGATCGTATGAAATGGTACTTGAGCTGTATATGTTTCGTCCTAGAATGAATTGTTGAGTTCTTTGCAAGATGAATGGCACTTTGACTATCACTGTATAACGTGCCCATATCATGCTCCTTACCCAATTCGCCCATAAACCTTTGTAACCAAATCATTTCTTTACTAGCCTTTGTAGCAGCAACATACTCTGCTTTTATTGTTGAAAGTGCAACAACACTTTGGATTTTTGAAACCCAACTGATAGCTATTCCACCAACAGTGAATACATATCCTGTAGTGCTCCTCCTGTTATCTCTGTCACCTGCCATATCTGCATCAACATATCCCTGTAGATAAAAGTTTGAACCACCAAAGCATAATGCTTGATCTGTGGTACCTTTCAAATATCTGAGAATCCATTTCACTGCCATCCAATGTTCCTTTCCTGGATTGTTCATGTACCTGCTTACAACTCCCACTGCATGTGCAATATCAGGCCTTGTGCAGACCATTGTATACATTAAGCTTCCAACTGCTGATGCATATGGAACTTTAGACATATAATCCATGTCTTCTTGGGTCTTTGGGCACATTTCCTTACTAAGTTTGAAATGGCTAGCAAAGGTGTACTAACTAGTTTTGCATTGTGCATATTAAATCTTTTCAACACCTTTTGTATGTACTCATTCTGAGACAATGTTAATTTGTGATTTTTCCTGTCTCTAGTTATTCTCATACCAAGGATTTGTTTTGCAGCTCCCAAATCCTTCATTGCAAATGAATTTGCCAATTTTCTTTTGAGCACATTTATTTCCTGCATGTTAGATCCTGCAACAAGCATGTCATCTACATACAATAACAATATAATATAGCTGCCATCATTTTACTTTTTCAGATAAACACAATGATCAGAGTGACATCTAGTATAACCTTGTTTAGACATAAACTTGTCAAATTTTAGATACCACTGCTTGGAGCCTGTTTTAAGCCATACAAGCTCTTCTTCAACCTGCACACAAGTTTCCCCTTCCCTTTCACTTCATATCCTTGTGGCTGCTGCATATATATCTCTTCCTCCAAATCCCCATGGAGAAAGGTTGTCTTTACATCTAACTGCTCAAGATGCAAATCTTCAGCTGCTACAAGACTCAAAATAGTTCTGATTGAAGTCATTTTAACAATAGGAGAAAATATTTCATCAAAATCAACACCTTTCTTCTGTGCAAACCCCTTCACCACAAGTCTAGCTTTGTACCTCTGTTTTCCTCCATCTTCTTCCTTCAACCTGTAAACCCATTTATTCTTCAATGTAGTTTTTCCTGCAGGCAACCTGACTAAATCCCAAGTCTGGTTATGCATTAAGGAGTCCATCTCTTCTTCCATGGCTACCTCCCACTTCTTCCTGCTTTCAACCTGCATTGCTTCTTCATAACATTCGAGTTCACCGGAATCAGTCAACAATAAATAATATAATGAAGGAGAGTATCGTTCAGGGGGTCTACTTATCCTGGTAGATCTTCTAACACCACTTTCATGTGTTTGGGGTGCCTGTTGTAGTTGTGATGGTTGTTGTTGTTGTGGTTGTTGATTATTATTATTTTCAGGCACCTTTACTTTTTCAGTGATTTCATCAAGAACTGCATATTCCTTGTTTCCTTTTCTTTTCCTTTTCCTGCAACTGATTCTTATACAAGACCTTTTCATTGAATATTACATCTCTGCTCCTAATGATTTTGTGATTTTCATAATCATATAAGCGATAACCAAAATCATTAACACCATATCCAATAAAGGTACATTTCTTTGACTTTGCTTCAAGCTTTGTTCTATTTTCTTTATCAATATGGACAAAGGCCTCACAACCAAAAGGCTTTAAAATAGAGTAGTTTACCTTTTTACCTGTCCATGCTTCCTCTGGAACACCACCATCCAAGGAACTTGAAGGCCCTCTGTTTATTAGATAAACAACAGTATCTACAGCATCTGCCCAAAACGGTAAAGGCAATCCTGCATGCAATCTCATGCACCTTGCACGCTCCATGATTGTCCTGTTCATCCTTTCTGACACACCATTTTCTTGTGGTGTTCTTGGAACTGTTTTCTGCCTGCGAATTCCATGCTCTGAACAGTACTTATCAAACTCTTTGCTGCAATATTCACCTCCATTGTTGATCTAAGACACTTCAATTTCTTTCCCGTCTCAATCTCAACCAAAGCTTTCCATTTCTTAAAAGTATCAAATACATCAGATTTATTCTTAATACAATAAATCCAAGTTTTTCTAGTTACATCATCAATAAAAAGTAACATAATAACGAGAGCCACCGAGAGATGATACCTGAGCAGGTCCCCATACATCTGTATGCACAAGCTCCAATTTTTCATTCTTCTTTTCTTTCCCAACTATGAGAAATCTGACTCTCTTCTGTTTTCCATAAATGCAATTCTCACAGAAGTCCAAATCAACATTCTTCAAACCGGGCAACAAATTCCTTGAGTGAAGAATCTTCATTCCTTTTTCACTCATGTGTCCAAGGCTATGATGCCATAATGCTGCATCTGCTCCTTTGGAAGTTAAAGCATTAACAGAGTTAGAAATACCATTGCATAAATACAATGTACCAACCTTTTCGCTTTTTGCTATTACCAGGGCTCCTTTGGTGACCTTTCAAGCTTTATCTGTGAAAGTTGTCACACAACCTTCACCGCCTAACTGCCCTGTTGAAATCAGATTTTTCTTTAGATCTGGAACATGCCTTACCTCCTTTAGTAGCCATTGGTTTCCATTCTGCTGTTTTACAAGAACCTTACGCATTCCAACAATTTTACAGGGTTTATCATCACCCAAACGAACTTGTCCAAAATCTCCTTGAACATAGTCATGAAAGTATTTCTTATCAGGTGTGGCATGGAATGAGGCCCCTGAATCTACCACCCAGGAATCAGTAATATTTTCGAAAGAAAGAATCAAGGCATCTTGTAACACCTCACCTGTCACATTTTCTTCATGATTGTTTTCTTGCTGCGAATCTCCTTCTTTTCCCTTCTGAGATCTACAGTCTTTCTTTAGGTGTCCTTTCTTTCCACATTTCCAGCACACTATCACCGATCTGGACCTGGATCTGCCTTTCCTTGATTTACTGCGATATCCTGAGCTCTTTCCTCTTTCCATTTTTCTTCCTCTAGACTCTGCACTCAAAGCATTTCCCGATGTCTCACCGGAGCTTTTCCGTCGCATTTTCTCGCTAAGGATAGCACCGACAACATCATCAAACTTTAAAGTACTAGATCCAGAAACGGAGTTACTAATGGCCATTACCAAACCATTCCAACTTTCTGGTAATGAGCACAAGAATAACAGAGCTCTAACTTCATCATCAAAATTTACCCCTACAGAACATAACCGACTTGTAACAATATTAAAATCATTTAAATGATTTGCAACAGATCCACCTTCCGACATCTTCATATTAAATAACCGTTTCATAAGAAATACCTTGTTTGAGGACGAGGGTTTTTCATATAGTTTCTCCAACACCTTAATCAAACCCTTTGTCGTTGTTTCCTTCGAAATGTTGAAGGCGACCGACACTGCAAGGCACAGCCATATTGTTCCGAGTGCCTTTCTATCGAGAAGGTTCCATTCTTCATCTTCCATATCCGTCGGCTTCTTTGATTTTCCATCCAATGGTAGGTATAGATCTTTCTGATATAGATAATCTTACATCTGCATCTTCCACAGTGAGAAGTTTTGGCCATTAAATTTCTCGACCCTAAACTTACCATTTTTCGCCATTGCTCCCACTCGAACTAGGAACCCTTCTTTCCTACGAGTTTATTAGCCAAATAGACCTTCGGCTCTGATACAAGTTTTTAGAATATTATATATATTACGGAGCAATGGAACGCATAAAATATTGCAGAAATATAAACACAGAAAATGCACAAAACAAGAGAGACACAGATATACGTGGTTCACCCAGTTTGGGCTACGTCCACCTCGAACAGCCAGTCCTTCCTTTCTATTATCCAGCAAAAGAAGAGACACAACCTATAGAAAATCCGCTGTAATATCCTCTGTTTTCTCTCACAGTCTCACCTCTTTGTTTCTCGCTCACACACACAGAATACACATCTCTTTCATAGCCTCAAATACAATGCCCTCATACAAAGAGAGGGGTTGCCTTCTAGGGCAAAAAACCCTAAACTAAACATAAGTTCTACCGTCAGATCATCCGCCTAATGAACGGCCCAGATTGACTAGAAATTACTATACTTTTACAAGGCAATTTTACAGTTGTTTTTAGCTTCGGGGGCGCTACCCTCGAAACCCCCCGCCAAGGGGGGGCTCCCAAAGGTCGCAGCCGCCCCCCCCTGGACCCCCCCTGCAGCGAATATTTTACGGGCGACGTTGTCGCCCCCATTTTGAACTGGGGTCCAATGTGGTGGTACTCTTGAATATAGAAGATAATCAGGCTCCACACCCAACACATGGTTGATTTTGGGATTTTGGAAAATAATTCTCAAACTGTGGCACAAATATTGGTCGATATCAATTACAAGCAAGCTCTTTTCATATCCTTAAAAATAGTATAAAGAAATATATATTTCTCACAAAGCCTATATTATGTGGACATGCCTTTATTCTATTATAGATGTCATACTATGGTTCATCTAATCATGGAATGTACACTTCCTTTCTCCCCTCAAGATAAAGTGGTGGTGGCATCACCATTCTAAGTTGGTGAAAATTTGGAGAAGGAGACAATTTTGAATGGTTTAATTCCTTTGAAATTTGATGCCTCGTAGCACACATGGGGTGTTTCAAAAAGGGTTGGTAATTAGGAGCCTCTCGCATAGGGGAAAAAATTAAAAAGGAACATTGACCAAGGAAAATAGATATCAGAATTACAATTTGAGAAGCCACAAAATGACCTTTTCATAGTTTTCATTTTGATTCCACTTGCATCTTTCTTGGAGGAGATAGAGCAAGTCAAGGACTAGCAAAGGGATATGTTTAAATATTTGGATATTTCAAAGCATCCATGGGACATATTGGAAAAGATCTATGACTCTTCTTCTTGTTGTTCGGTAAGTTTTCCACTCACCCTTAAACTATTCCTAATTACTATAATGGATCTTCTATTCATTTTTCTATCCACACTTCCCCCGCACATCCTATAAGGAAACCTATATCCCCTATGATTGATGATTGGCCTCCATCATAGACAAGTGGTTTGGATTAGCTTAGCCCTCCTGAAAGCCCCTTCCATTATTGTGCCATTTCCTTTTAACTCCTCTAATTCTATTGGCAAAGATCCTTATCTCCTCAAACCTTATAATTTTGGTCAAACTTTAGGGAGTTTGGGTTTGACTGCCTACTAATATGGGTCCTATTAAGGCTAGTCATAAATCTTCCATCCTCCTTATTCAATAGATGGCTTCAAGGGAAATATATCAATGAAAGCTATATTTAATATCTTAAGTACTTACAACTAGGAAAATCCTATCAAATGTTCCCTTGTGAAAATTTTTCCTATGAATGTGAGAGGGCTAGGAGAGAAGCCGAAAATTTTACCCCTCGAGAGGTTGATTGAATCTGATTTTTAGAACATTGTATTACTACAAGAAACTATGGGATGCATTAATATTATTTTAATATCCTTAGAAAACATGCCAAGGGTTGGTATTTCTTATGCCTTGAATTTTTTGGGTATTTGAGGGGTTTAATATCTAGTTTTCAAGGACACTGTAATTTTACGTAATTTTTCGTAGTTGGTCTTGGGATAATTATTAATGTCCATGGCCAAGAAATAGATATGGACTTTCACATTTTTAATCCGTATGAAAACAAATAACATTTGTGAGAAAGAATATTTTCACTTGGTCATGTGCAAGTGGATAATTTAATTGTTCGAGGAGATCTCAACTTCACAATTGGAAGATATGAAATTTGGGATCCCCATGCTTAGGAGGAAAAATTCGTGAAAAGGCTTCATTGAATAGTTTGAAATATATTTTGGGTTGAATTAGATCCTATCAAGATTTCTCCTACATGGTCAAATAATAAGGTTGTGGATACAACAATTTCTAAAAGATTAGATAGCTTTCTAGCTCATCAAAAGTTACTTCCAATTATTGGGCAATATGTAACACACATGGGTAAAGTATGTATCTCAAACCATTTCCCTATTGACTTGGATTTTGATAAAAATATATCACATTTAGGACTCCCTTTTGAGTACAATCCTCATCAAGGGGAGGAGGAGGAATTCAAGAATCTAGTCTTGGCAGCTTCGGTTCCTTTCAAACTAGGCTTTGATGTTCCTTCTTATTTAAAATTTGCACATAATTTAAAGGAACAAGGCACTTAGCTTAGGGATACTGAAATTGAATTATATTTATATGATTATAGTGGGAGTTTATTATTAGATCATATGACGCATCTTCGACAATTAGAGAAATATTGTGTCAAATTTCTTTTAGATGAGGAAATCGAGTGGAGGTTGAAAAATAGGGCCCAGTGGCTCAAATCAGGTGATCAAAATATGAAATTGTTCCAAAATCATTGAAAGAATTAAATGCTACATGGGATCTAGTTGATGAGGAAGAGAATATAGCCAAGGGATTTAAGGATCTTCCAAATTTTGAGATCAATCATTTCAAGCACCTATTTAAGGCACCTTTGCATGAGGACATAGGTTCTATGCTTAGGGATTTCAAAGCCTTTCCAAGATTGTTGAGGAAGATAAAAATGAGGACTTATGTCAATGTGTGTCATTGGGAGAATTACTGGCTATTATAAAATCCTTTCAAAATGTTAAGACCTGAGGGCTAGAAGGGTGGACTGTAGAATTCTTTGAGGACTTTTATGATATTCTTATATTTTTGGAACAATTTCAACGATTTGGGGGTATTATAGCTAGCAACAACTCTATTTTTATTACTTATATTCCAAATATTTATTGTCCAAAGAATGTAGTGATTTTTAGCCCTTTTCTTTGTGCTATTTCATATATAAAAACATGAAAACAATTATAGTTATTAGATTAAATCCATTTCCCTTGAGATTGATCTCTAATAGGAAATTTAGTTTTCTAATAGGTATATAGATACATGAATCCATTAGTTATGCTAAAGAAAGGGTCCACTTGATTAAATTTGACGAAATATCCATAAATGTGTTGAAGCTAGATATTTCAAAGGCTTATGATTGAGCTAGATAGACTTTAAAACAAAAATCTAATACATATTGGTTTTGATCTATAGATGGTGAATTGGATTATGGGTTGCATCTTGTCCTCACATTACAAGGAAAATAAATTCTAACGGAGGTTTTTGCGAAACCCCTATAAAAATAGCCCAAAAATCCATTTGTAGCATAGGTCCCTAGCGGAGCTGGGTGAGCGAATGCTTTTTTGGCATTGCATCTCAAATCTACAAATGCATCGGTGCCTTGCTATCAATACAAGCACCAGTGCTACATATAACATGGTGCATCATTGAAAAATTATTTTTATAAAATACAGTGTGCTAAATAACATAACGTATCGGTACTTGAATAGTCGATAGCAGTTGTTCCCTTCACATAGTAAAATGTCCTAGTGCATACCAATAAGGAGAACCACTATAGTTTTAAATTTCTAATAATGTCGTGTTCTTTTCCAATGAAGCCCTAGTATCGTAAGCTTAACAAAACACCTCAGGCCATCTTCTAAAGAGCATTGCTAGGCGGTTTTTAATTTCAAAAAAAATAATGGCACTATAGTAAAAACACAACACTAGTGTGATACTTGTAGAGAATTTCCCCAAGGCGTCTCTCGAGAAAAGCATCGCCATATTTTTTAATTAAAATAAAATGTGTTTCTTTTGGATATATCACGCACCAGCGCATTTGGAGAAACACACTGGAGGAGGGTTAAATAAAAAAACCCTCCCGATCGTAATTTTCATTTTTACAATCTACATTGTGAGAGAGCTCTGAAGTTCCAGTGCCTCTCTTGCCACATGGATGCACCCTGATGTTGGTTCTTCTCTTGCTCACCATCCTTACATACCATGCTCACCATTTGAGTTTTCATTTTTTTCAAGTCGTCCTAAAATTTGTTTATCTCCATTATGTGTCCACAATGCCTTAGGTAATGTGTATGTTTCTTTCAAATTTAATTTTTTAGCGGATTAGAATTCTAAATTAGGCTAAATTTGCAATTATTTTTTGAAAAAGAAAATCACCACATGGTTGTTCGGTACGTTTGGCTTGCACCGAGCATGGTGCGTTATGTAAATTTACAGGGCACAATGCATTTTGGTGTGTGAAAATAATGCACCGCCATTGTTATGGTGCCTTTTTTAAATAAAAACACATCAAGAATGTTATGCCATATTGCACATCGATGCATAACTCCCGATGCATTTATATTTACCAAGCACACTGCAAAAATAATGTTTAAAAATATTCACATAGCTCGATGCATTTGATAACCTAAAAATTTTGTACTAATGTGAAAAGGTTATATGTGCGCATCAGTGCATGTGTGTCACACCACTATCAAAAGTTAAATTTGTGAAACAACAGTGGTGCATCATACTTATGTGCACAGCGATATCAATGTGGTTATAGTTGAAAGAATATTGTTGCCATTGCATGACTTAATTTTGAGCACACCAGTAATTTTATTTTGAATTGAAACTTATGTTTCCATATTTATAAATACATGTTTCATTTAATAAAAAATGAATTTTATGTATGAGGATGATGTATTTTATATGTCAATCATGTAGCAAATACGTTAGTAGAGGGTGCAACAAGCAGACCCATACAATATGGTCTGAACATGGTAGGTCAGAGAGAGGGAGAGGGATTTATGCCCTCACCCTATTGCTGCAACGACCCAGACACTCTTGAGGAATGTAGCCCTCCTCAAGTACTATGAGGATGCTACATCCCTAAAAGTGCACTCTCTCTTATTAGTGCATCTGATCTGTTGATGGAGTACCCAAGGGCAGGCTTTTCGTGTCAGTCCCGGGGCATGGTATAGGCCCACTGAGGAGGACATATACTTTATCACTGGCCTATCCAGGAGAGCGGTAGATTTTCTCCAATTTCATGATGTCCCCCATGGTGTTACAACTAAGATTTAGCTTGCATACACTCAAATATATGTCGGGCCTCATGTAGTCCGTCCATCATATTTTCAAGTTCGTGATGGAAAACTACGTATTTCTTCTTTTGTTACAGAGGAGGTTAGGTTCCTCTCAATATTAGTCACCACCATTGGACACTTTAGTAGTGATGGGCAGTGCATTAATTTCCCTCTTTTATTATGTTGATTCTTTGATTCAAGTGCACATTGCATCAGATGGTCTGCCATTTTTTTGAGGCAGTTTTACATGGATTTAGATAGATGTCGTGCATTAATACATGGGAGGGAGACCTTCCCTTTTTCTTCCAAGATTTTTTGTTTATTTTTAAAATGATTTCTAGAGACAAGACCTACATTTCACTGTCCACCTCTGAGGCCAACCACTGAGGTCTGAATGCGCATGTGAGGGCAGATGATGCCCAAGAGGGGCCTATGAGAGTAGACGGCTAGGATTTCTCCCAAGGAACTAGTGCTACTGGCCGGTGAGGATGACCATGTGTTTGTCGCATTGGTGTTTCTATACGTGAGGATTGATTGGAGAGGGTGTCCCAACATCTTCTTCACATTGGCTAAGCCTCCAGTTGATAAAGCTAATATTAGTGTTTTCTTTATATTAATCTGGTTTCATTTTCTTGTTTTAATGAATTATAATAGAATTTATTCTATCATGTTCTCTAACTTGTTTTATTAGACTGTTTAATGAAATTGTCTGATTATTTTTCTATACTATATATTTTGTAAACATCGGGGACATGCCTCCTCCCCCATTAGATGTCGGAGGAGATGAGGAGATGGGCAAGTCCCAAGAGGGTGAGGCACATCCTCAGGGGGGCATGGGCATCCGTGGTCGTAGGCATGGTTTGCGAGTTCAAATGGACTATTGTGATAGATTTCCAAGAGTTTTGTTTGATGTGGGAGTCCTCCCTATGAGGTCTCGATAAATCACCATAGATCCTATTTTCGTGGGTCTATACATGGACTATTTGCATGACATGATGTCTCTTATGCGGCATATCATCGGAACTAGTAGGTTAGTGACACTGATGAGGGATTCGTGCCAACATCATGCAGAGACAGATACATCCAATGAGGGTGGTGATGATGATGATCAAGGTGATGATCATGATCATGATGATAAGGGTGGTGATCATGATGCTTCTGTTAGTACCACCCCATTAGATCATGGTCATCAGTGTGTTAGTGATCCTTCTAGTAGTACACCTCCTTGTCAGTCTCTTGATGATGAGATGTTAGAGGTAGATGATGTGCCTCATGTTTCTCCTGACATAGCAAACCAACCACCTCCTCTTCCACCTTAGAGTTTGCCACACCATATTAAGGGCACAAACGTAGTTGACCATCCATCGTCTTCTACTGCAAACCAGTTTGACATTACTTCTGTTTTCTCGGATATTTGATTGCACTTATTTGACTTGATGTAGTTATTTGACTTGTTTGTATATATATATATGGTGCATTTTTTTGTTCATGTTTATGTACTTAATTTATATGTTGGTGTTGATGTGTATATTGTTAGCTCATGTTAGATATCTTCATTTAATGTGCCTGCAAATAGATGTGTATGTGATCACGGTTATTTGACATGACATGTATATTAATTTGAGGATGCATGTGGTGATGATGCTAGATTACAATGTTTGTATTTGGTTAGATGTGATCACGATGATGATGCCATATTAGATTATTATATTTTTGTGCTAGATAATGACGTTTATATGTGGTGGAGGTGTATACAATTAGATGATGGTAGTGAATTCAAATGTGTATCTTAGATGATGTTTATGATTTTTAGATGGTTATCATTATGAAGTTTATTTTTATGAAATAATATTTATTATAGATTATGTATTGGTGAACTTATATCAAACTTGTATAAATTGCATGCAAAATAACTTACTTTAAAATAATGCAAAGATATCTTTTATAAATTACAAAGTTTAGTATGGTTGAAACTATGATTGTAAAATTATGATAAATAATTTTATATTTCTTAGATAGTTCATTAATATTCAATCTAACTTAATTAGTAAAATATTTCAATACTCACAAGAGAAAAAATAGTTATAGATAAAATAATTTAGTTAATTCTTAATAAGACGAAAATGTGTAACTCAATCAATTTTTAATATAAATATTATTAATAATAAATTATTCAAAAATACAATTTAACTAATTCCATATTGGTTTACAAAATTCAATCTATTGTTAAATTTAAAAAACTTAAGTCACGTTTTTTTTATAACCTGCAACCTCGATCCATCTTAACCTTAGATCTACCAAGCACCTAGAGGGATCAAATCTCTTTAGATGCAAACATCTTTTAGAGTGAAAAGATATTTGATCCCTTTAGGCGCTTGGTAGATCCGGGGTTAAGATGGATCTAGGCTAGAATAATATATATGTAGTTCACATTGAAATATCTTGGATTTTAGGCATCCGTGGTTCATTTCTTTTGAGCTTAGTCTCGGAGTATCCACAGTAGAAACTGTATTTTTTCCAACGTATCAACTAATCTGAATGATGATAGAAGAAGAGCTTTGTGAAATGATAAATAGTTAAATAAATAATTTTTATTGAAAGTTGGCTAATAACTTTATTTTAATTT
>APFE031643578.1:190072-200963 GCA_000404065.3 Pinus taeda | reverse complement strand
CCCTAGCTGGTTTATTTCCATTTCTGGTTGTAAGCATATTTCAGTATTTTCCATTAATGAAATGAAGTATTATTTCCGCTGCATATTTGTGTATATGGTTATCTCTGTATTTTGTTGCATTCCTGTTTAAATCCAGATCAACCCGACAGCTACGAAATCGATCAATTTAAGAGTGTCTCATTGTTAGGATATTCCGACACATAGGAAATAGTTAAGTTCAACTTGGTCTAGTATAGAGTTAGGTATAGAGTTAGGTAAAGTGTGTTTTTTACCATTGTACATTTTGTAACTTACAATCCGACGGTCACGATATGTAGTGATCCGACGGTTCATTCTCTCCTCGGTATTACCGACACTTGATCCGTGGCTTGACACCCGATTGGTCCATGAATTCTATTTAAAAGCGCATGGAGGGTCATTTGTAGGTTAACCGTGCATGAGAGAAGCTTATGTAAATTTTCATTCTTTTATTAATAAATTGCCTGTAGTAGCCACGTTGGCGCAGGCCGTGGACTGTTTCCCTCTTTGAGGGTTTTAACCA
Source organism: Pinus taeda (assembly GCA_000404065.3). Classification (NCBI taxonomy): domain Eukaryota; kingdom Viridiplantae; phylum Streptophyta; class Pinopsida; order Pinales; family Pinaceae; genus Pinus; species Pinus taeda. The sequence goes on along the minus strand of APFE031643578.1, from coordinate 200,422 downwards.
CGTCAAAATACTGGTGTATTGATCTGTGATCTATTTGTGAGCGGTGTCCTTTTGGTGTTCTGTCTGAGGAACTTACCATGCAAATTCTTACAACACTATGTCAAACTCGAACAAAAACATGTCGGGGTCTTCTGAAATAAGCCCATGAAAGCTTGGTAATGCTACTAATGGAATGGGCTTCGTGGGTGCACCAGCCTCCAGATCCCCGATTGAGAAATCAATAGTGGAGGTTTTCTGTGCCATAAATATCCTCCAATAACCACTGGTTATTTCAATAAGCTTTGTATAAGATGGACGAGGGTTCCTTACCATGCGGGTTCGAGTCACTTTGACGGCACTTCCCCGATCCCTTGGTGATGCGAATGCCCCTAAAATTCCTTCTCCTGCATCCTGATGACTTGATCCCTTGGCTATGACCTCCTTTCCCTTGCTACAGTGGCTTGACCCTATCGATGTTATGCTTGCAACCTCTTCCCTTTCTATTACCAGCGTAGGATTCCCCTGGTCAGGTATACTGTTGAATGTCTCCTCAATTGGTGGAACGAGTTGCTGTGTCAAATCGCCGAAGAATACTGTGGATGGCACTGGTTGATCTACCAATTGTCCCTCGGATTTTGTCCTCTGCACACCCGGTATCATGGTTGCACGAGAGGATGCTTCTAATTCAGCTTTTGCTCTAATTTGTTGGATGTAAGTCTTTCTTCCCAAGTCTAGTCCTCCCCTCTTTGGGGCTCTCCCTCTGCCCCTCTTATTTGGTTCTCTATTCATACAAATATTGATATTACAAAAGGTCTTGGTGTCGACTTACAATGCTCTAAAATTGAAGTAAGGTGTCAAAAGACCATTCCTTCCCCAAGACAAAAGAGCTTATGAAAAGAGAGACAACTAATAGAAAAGAAACAGGAACCTAAGGTTCAAGGCCTCAAGAAAGGCGTCAAAGGATTCCTCCCTCCCCAGGACAAGAAACAAAAACAAAAACACACCTCCAAGAAGACCTAATACCTCCAGATCTGAAGTAGGGCGTCAAAAGACTCCTCCCTCCCCAGGGTAAAAGCTAGGGTTTCCCGAAATTAAAACACAAAAGGGTTTGAAAAATAAATCTAACTCAGGGCCTAGAGCAGGGTGTCAAAAGACTCCTCCCTCCCTAGGACAAGAGGTCAGCCCTATGAAAACATGAAAGCAAATAAAAACGAGAAAAAAGAAACACCTACGCTCAGGGCCTGGAGCAGAGTGACAAAACTCATTCTCTACCCAAGATGATAGATTGACGCTCTGGTTGGTCTGGATCGTGTCTTGCACCTTACAAGCGTCCCCGGAAACGGCGCCAAAATGTTGGGGTCCAGGTATGAACAATCTATTCACCCTTTTTCCTACATTAATCTATCAATCCGAGTGTGTATCCTTTTCAAGGAAACATGCAACATATATACAGGGGCAAGGTTACCATCCATCACCGACCAAGGGTTTGTGATTAATACTCAAAGCATTGCCATAAAACTAAAATTAACTGCAGTACTCGAGAAAAGAAATTACAAGAAATAAAAATCTGCAATAGCAACCATAAAATGATAAATGACACACAACAGGAACTACGTAGCACCTTATCAGAAGAGCAGGCCCGCCTCTCTGATCAGGGTTGCATTAATCATAGTGAAGAGTGGAGAAGTAAAAGGAGAGGTATATTATTAACTAGAAGAAAACTATTACAATATCGATGGGGAGCCTCTCCTCCCTTTTTATAGGAATAACCTATATTTTATACAAAGCGAAGGAGAACAACATCCTTCCCCAAAACCTAGTAACCTTATACCCTAAAATATACATCGGTTCAGAACGACACCAACAAGGGATGAACAAGATCAGAGAATCGTCCAAGAATGGTTCAGGGACATCTACGACTCCATCTACATGGCTTCCTTATGGCTGGTCATTGTTGTGAATCACAGATCTGCTGTGGGACGCTGAAAGATCGATACTTGTTCTCCAGAAGCTGCGGTCAAACATGCATTTTAGTGCTGTGAATAGGAAAAACCCCGTGACTTTAATTCATTAATAAAATATACCAATAGACAGGAAAGGGGTAATTACCTTGCGTATTTAGCATAGTAAATACAGATGAATAAGTGAAAAAAGGACAAAAAGAGGGATGGAAATGCAACATAAAGATAGCCCAATTTGGTGCCCAACAGAGCCTTCCTTCTATTAAGCACGACAATGATTGTGTTTTCGTGGTCATCGACAGATTCTCTAAGATGGTCATCATGGTAGCCTACAAGAAGAGTATCACAACAGAGGCCACTACTAAGCTCTTCTTTGAATGAGTGTGGTTACACTTTGGGGTCCCACTATCCATTATCTCAGATCAAGATAGCAGATTCTTGAGTGCATTTTGATCAAGTCTCTGGTCGATGTTGGATACAAAACTCACTAAGTCCATGACTTTCCATCCCAATACTAATGGCCAAACTGAGGTTGTCAACAGGATGATCATACACATTATACATGTGTACAACTTGAAGCATCCATGCACATGGGATGAAAGTCTCCCCTATGTCCAACATAGCTACAACAAAGCTCTCCACAGCTTAACAGGCCACAACTCCTTTCAGGTAGGGCTAGGATTTCAGCCATTTTTCCCCAATGATGTGGCCATACCATTTGCATCCACTCAAGTAGATTCATCTCTAGTGCAGTCTGAAGTTGAAAGGGCTAATAGCTTCATTGAGCGCATTCAACACATCCACCCACAGGTACATGATATATTGGACAGATCCAATGCTAAGTGCAAGCAACACCATGATCAGCATCGAGTGTCGCACAAGTTCCAGCTGGGTGACAAAGTTTGGATACATTTGTAGAAGAAGCACCTTACTAGACCCCAACACAAGATTCGCTCACTCCGATATGGGCCATACACCATCACCAAGGTCATTGGGGACAATGCCTTTGAGCTCAGCATCCCACCATTCCTTATTCTGAACCCAATGTTCATTGTAGATTGCCATTGACCATACTTTCCACCATTGTTGGACACATCTAACAATGCATAATAACTCACACCAACAAATCTCAACTCGAACTGCATGGAACAGGCCACAACTAATCAGATCATCGACACACAGATCAAGAACACTCAGCAGTAGAGGATACAGCTATATCAAGTTGTCAAAGCAGGCCAACTCCTTCACCAAGGCAAATGGCTCACCAAGGACCAAGTTCAGTAGAATTTTCCTAACCGAATGGAGGAAATCAATGTAATGGGGACCATTGTTCCTAAGGGGGGAGGACTGATCCGGGGGGATATTTGTGGCCACCCACCTATTCCACTTGGACCCTCACCATTGTTTCTTTCAGTTTTTCAGTTTCCTTCATTATAGCACAGCTTAATATTTTTGGCAATTTTTTGGGTCCAAAACTTCCGAAGTTGTTTTGAGGCCTAAACAACATTTTTTTGGCAAAATTATGTCGGTGATTACTCCTCAAAACAACATTTTTTTGGTAAAATTTTGCCGGTGATTACTCCTCAAAACGACATTTTTTTGGAAAAATTCCGCTGGCAATTACCATAATAATCGCCAGCGGAAATTTGCCAAAAATATGTCGTTTAGGGCCTCAAAACGGCTTCGGAAGTTCAAGACCCGAAAATCTGCCAAAAATAGTAAACTATGCTATAATTAAGGAAAATGAAAAATTGAAGGAAACAATGGTGAGGGTCCGAGTGGAATAGGTAGGTGGCCACCAATATCCACTTGGATAAATGTGTTATCTCCTTGTTGATTTTTGGGTGCATGGTATATGCATGAGATTCTCTAGTTATGTGTTGTCGTTGGCATGGATATTTTCCTGGATTGATAGTGGTTTCAACATTTCCTTTCCATTTCATGGATAGCCATGGTGTTGTGGTTTTTCCACTTATTTTTTTAATTTGTGCTCAAGTACCTTATGGTTGTGGGTTGAAACTGTTAGCACTCCTTAGTTTCCCAAGGCTGAGAAAGGAAACCAAAGAGGTAACTTTAGACCAAAATTTTGACTTGGTAGCTAGCCCTATCAAATCATAGAGGGACCTCTCTAAAATAAACCAAAATATGGTTGGAAAATTAGGGTTTTAGGCTATATATTTTCACATTAGGTTTTTTATTTAGGTTGTGTTGGATATGAAGCACTAGGTTTAAGAACTATGTCCAAATAGGTCGTAAGATTAGTTGCAATCATTAATTGAAGCAAGATAGATGTAATCAGAGACACAAATGGATGGAATATTAGGGTTTTAGGCTATATATTTTCACATTAGGTTTTTGATTTAGGTTGTGTTGGATATGAAGCACTAGGTTTAAGAACTATGTCCAAATAGGTCGTAAGATTAGTTGCAATCATTAATTGAAGCAACTAAGTGAGCATACATGCATGAATTCACTTGTTCAAATGGATATGTCGTAGTACTATGGTGATGAGGAAATCGGATAGAAGGAACTAAGTGAGCATACATGCATGAATTCACTTGTTTGGAAGATAAAAAAAACTTAAATAATAATCTCAAACAAAACAGAGCATTTCTGGCAATGAATTATGTTTAACACTTAAGAGATTAACATGAGAATAATATGGATAGATACTATAAACATCTAAAAATCAAATGTATAAGAATAACTGAAGAAAACAATGTCACTGACCACAACAAATGAATCCCAGAAAAATAGTTTCAACTATATATTATTTCTGCCAAAATCAAGTACAGTAGTTCAAAATGTTTGATCTTCAAGTATCCAACTCTTCTCTTTGACTTGTTTCTAAATACATATAGATGAATAAAAATATTTCCCCTCTAAGGGATCGAATCCTGCTCCATAGGAACCAATTCATGAACCTATCTAATCACTACCAAATCCTAGGGGAGTTAGAAACAACTTTCCCATTTTTAGCTAACTAATTAAGCTCATATCTCAAGGCATTAATTACAAGATTATTTAAAATAATAATCATTAACAATCCCATTTACATCAGATAAAATCATAAGACAACTATTTTCATCAACCTAATTTATTTACATGCAGTAAAAACCTTCATACACAGAAGCGCAGCAAATCATGCAGAAATGCAGCAAATCCCGGCAGAAGCGCAACAAATAGTTGACTTGAAATTTTGATGACTTGAATGAGGTTTTGAGTGTTTCTGAAGACCTGTAAAGAAGCTTGGAGTTGTATACTACGCGTTGGAGCCTTTAACCTATTCAAAAACATGATTTTAGCCTCTTCAAACTTGATCCCAAAACTGACTCTCTAGAAGCGCAATGAAAAGAGAAGAAAGGAAAACAAACTCATATATCTTTAACCATAATAAATGTTACAAAATGGGAAGAGCTCTTTGTAGATAAGGTTATTTTTTAGAAAATTTCTCTCAGTTTTTGGAAATTCTTTTCCATTTGCTCAGAATTTGTGCCACGAAATAATGGCTAAAACAGACGAAAACAATTGGAGAATTTGATTTTCTAACATAGGCTTCCAAGAAATTTTAATATATCCTAATATATGATACCTGTGTAAAAAATAAATAAGGTTATTGTGATTGGGTATGTCCTTAACAAAAACCTACTTTGGTTTTCCAGAATCCATCTTCATTTTGTGATAAACATCTTTTGCAAATGATGACAAAAACAAAGTCAAAAGTGCAGCGAATTTCGAAGGAGGGAAAAGAGAAAGAAAGGGGGGTAGGAAAAATTGTAGGAAAAATATGTGGAGTAGGTATGAGTGTTGGGAACATATTAGAAGTAGAATTTCAAAGAAACAGTGAGAAATAGGGGAGGAAAAGGTCAAAACAAAGACCTAGGGTAAAAACATAGCAAATTTCTAGGGTTTTTTGGGAACATAAGGAAATGAAAGGATCTTAATGAGGGGAATGGTGGAAAATTCTCAATAAAGGGTCATGGAAGGTGTGTGAACATAAAAATAAACTTTTTGACTCTTGAATTAATCTTTGAACTATGGAAGAAGGAAAGCGCAACAAAAACCCAAGCAACTTCCTAAAAGTGCAACAGATGCGCAGTGTTGCTTTAATTCTTCTTTCTTGGCTTATTTGCAAAGCTTTGAGGCTGAATTTGAGCTCCTTGAATGCACATCTCTATTAATAGAGCCAACTCAAACTCCTTGAAGCATTTTATAACTTGAAAATTCAAATTTTACCTCCCTTTGTCATGATGACCAATTTCTCCATCATTTGGATGATTTGAGCTAGGATATGGCTTGATGATATATTTATACAAAAGATATGATGATTATTTCAGTTGCAGATGTCTTTTCCTCCATGTTGTTAGTGTTGGTATATTCATCCCTCCATCAAAGATCAAATCCTCTTGTTTCATTTCATATTAGGTGTCCCGCCCAGTCATCTGCATTTCATTAGGCGCATGGATCATTTGACGGTAGTGGCTTTCCTACAATTTCTCTCATGTCATTTACCTGCTAGTTCATGTTTGATTATTAAAAAGCATATATAGTCACCTTTTTGCCTTTAAAATTGCAAAGGTCCATTTAGGGTTTCATTATCATTTAGGTCTCGGGTTTCATTAGGGTTTCGTCAAAAAGTGTTTCAAGGTGTCCAATAACCCCCAGCGGGCACATGAAGAGGTTCCAGCATTAATAAATTGATCATCAAATGTTTGAAGATGTGTCTTTCCTCAAAACTCTGTTTTGAGGAAAAACAGAGTATTTTTCCTGTATTATACAAAAATCATGAAATTGTGTTTTCTTCATTGTGTATCACTCCATCTGCACCCTAGTTTCTTTCCTTAGCCCCAGTAGTTCCAACACCTGCAAAACAAGCAAAGCTCAGGTCATTTAATTCATCACAAAGCCAAAAAGAAGTGAAAAAGTCCAAAAATAGAGTTTGAAAATAAAGTTATTTGTAAAACATTATGAAAGTGGGTTTGGAAAAATTAAAATTGAAAAGCTCCATGTATAAATAATTTCTCCAAATGTTTGAAGCTCATTTGCACTCCAAGAGAAAAGAGAAGTAAGGCAAAGTGATTTTGGTGAGTAAGATACAAGTTTGGGTGAAAATCGTTGTAAGTTACTGGCGTAGCACACTGGGCAGGAGGCACGGTGCACTCATCAGGCGCGGTGCATTGGGCTGCATTTTACAGTGTAAAAAAGCACGGGCCCGGCGCATACGCTGGGCATGGCACATTGGGTTGGATGCGCGGCACCCACAGCCAGAGAGCCCGAAAACTGCCAGAACTTGCTCCAATCGCCCAAAACACACGGATTTGTCTGGGTACAAGTAGGTATAGCCTCCATCATTTTTTTTTATCTAAGTTTGGTGCTTGTTTCATGGTGGTTGATGAATGGTGAATGTTTAAAGAAATCAAACCCTACCATTTGAAATTCCTCAAAGAAATTTGCTGCCTAGGGTTTTGATTGACTGTTTTTCTACCAAGTTCACTCCCTTACCCCATTTTTCCCATTGATTTCATTATTCCCTAAGTTACCCTACCCCCTAAATTCACTAATCCCTGTGGAGCACTTGGAAGGTATGCTTTTGACAAGAAATTTAGTGGTTTTTCAATAATAATTGTAACCTTTTCTGCATTGTGAATTCAAAGAAGATAAAGGATTTTAATAAAATGTGCAAGAATTGACAAAGGAAGCTCAATTATTAATAATTGTCGTTTTTTATGCAGGAAGACGTGGAAGCAAGGAGTTGCCATCCAAAAGCGAGAAGCAGAGGAAGAATAATTGTTTTCCCTCTAGAGGGGAACTGGATGCGAGCAAGATCAAGCAAATCAGAGCTGAATAGTCCAGGAAAAGAATGCGGGATACTGAGTCGGCGAATGCGAGAAAGAAAAGAGAAGGATTAACCGATTGGCAAATCCCTCAGGATCTCCGATCCTGAGGGATCGTTGTTTTACTTATCTTTGATTATCTAGATACCTTCGTCATTACTTTTATATAAAGGAACAAAGTCATTGAGCAAAGAGGACTACTGTTTTTATAATTTTAAGTTTCAGAACAAACTTTGATCATCGAGTCTCACTGAGACCTGGTCTTGTTATACTTTTGTTGATGCGATTAATATAAAAGACTTGGTGTTTATTTCATCTTTGCGTCTGGAGTAACCTAAGGTGGTGTACCATTGGCAGCTAAGGGCCCGACTACGAAGGACAATTGCTTTTGTATCATTATACGGTGATTTGTGTGTGGTTTGTTTATCTTTATTACTTAGTAATCTGATACATCTTTCATATGATATGCTATGCTCTGTTATAATCAATATATGAATGATTTCTCCATGTAATGACTCTGCACTGTACAATTGGATCTATTCAAGGTTGAATTGCAGCTTTAATCAGCTATTTCTGTAACAGAGTGTCGGTATGAATGTTACTGTCATTGGATCCATGTGAAATAATATTTGTGGGACTTGAACGTAACGTTACTCTGTTTAGCAACATAGTTATATCATTCATCATTCTCAGATTTCTATATTAGTATAGAACATGTACATATGGTTGATGCTTGTTGTTCCATAATTCATCAAGGATTGTTGTTCCATTTTGTTATTGTTGTTCCATTTTACTGTTGTTCCATTTTATTATTGTTGTTCCATTTTATTATTATTGTTCCATTCTACTGTTTTTCCATTTACTGTTGTTCCATTTCCATTTTGTTGTTCCATTTTACCTTCTGCCGTTTTATTTACCTGCCTTTGTTGTTTTGGTGTGAGAGAAGGTCTAAGGTTGTAGTGAGCCTCAGCAAGACGCTGCCTAGCTCCCAGACCTATAAGTCCATGCTCTAATTTCCTTTCTTTATCAGTTTCTAGAGGGATGGGTTATTGCTTTCGTACCCTTGACTGATCAACTGTCTTGTGTGATTCTATCTTTTAGATTAGTTTAGTTACAGCTTAGCATATGATCCCTTTTGTATCTTCTGAACACTATACTACTAAGCATTACTCGGACAAATAGCCTCGGATTGAGCTACTCTTTGCAATAACAAAACGTTCCAGAATTGATTTATTAATGTGGAATAATTAGAGGTGTGAGAGACCCTAGTTATAGCTCTACATTTTGGAGCTGTTGCCGGGGAAGGAGTATAGCCATTTGCCTTTACAGAGTAGTGTGCAAATCTGCTAGGGGGGAGTTGGATCTTAAAAACGAAAGGTAAGAACCCGCGTACGGAGCATGTAAAAGCCCTGCTCCATCGTCCGCTCTCTTAGCAGAATTGCTGGTTGAATAGGATTTAGTAGTTTTTAGAGTGCATGACTAAGCAGAAAAAGCTAGAAAAGAATATCAAACCTCCAGCCAAACCTGAAAAAGCCAAAGGACCGGTGACCCTTGGCCGAACAACCTTCATAGACGAAATCTATAAGAAAACTGAATCTCAGCCGTCGGTAGGCCTCAGAAAGATTAATTCTAAACAACGTACTAGCTCTCTTCAGGCCACAACATCACCATCTGGAGCCTTTGCTGAGGTGCATAGTCAGATTGATGAATAGGACTTTCAAGAAATTGAAAATTATGTGTCAGAATGACTGCAGGAAGGGAATTTAAGAAACCTTTGTGAAGGAGAAGGGGAAACAGGGGAAATAGGAGAACCAAGGTCTCCTTCTAGGATAATCCAACTGTTAAACAGCCCAGATAAGGGGAGCGCGGTCAAAGTTAATATTGAAGGCACCCCATTCCCTCAGATAGAAATTCCAGATAAGGGAAGTGTCATTAAAACAGTCCCTACCAAGGCCGTTCCTTCTCAACCTAGGAACACCCTCCTAGAAATTCTGGAAGGTTATTGGCACATATTTGATCCTATGGCGCAGAATCAGCCAAACACTGAAACTTCTACATTGCAATATCCTATAGTAGATTCTGCTGCAAATGCACCCATGAAAGAGATCCCTCTTCAACACATCTCGACGTTTCATGGACTTACATCAGAGGACCCCGATGCATTCTTATTTGAATTCGATATGCTATGCAGAGGATATGATTACACCACTGACCCCCAGAAATTAAAATTGTTCCCCTTCACTTTGAAAGGAGTAGCTCTGAGATGGTTTATGGGTTTAGGTGGTGGAGTCATAAACAACTAGGAGCAAATGAAAGAATCTTTCCTCAAGAAATATCAGGATTACTGTAGGTCAAGAGAACTAAAAGATGAAAATTTTCAAATGACGGCCAAACCAAATGAAACTTTAGAGGAATACGTAGAACGTTTCCAGTATAATTTACAGAGATCCCCCTATGCATCACTACCTCTACTTGATAATGTGTTGAAAACTGCATTGATTAGAGGCATGAAAGAACAATGGATTGAAACATTGAATATCATGGGAAAAGGGGATATTTACCAAGAGAATTTTGCT
>APFE031643578.1:169656-183789 GCA_000404065.3 Pinus taeda | reverse complement strand
ATACTAGTAAAGGCATACTTGATTATATCCATTCAGATGTTTGGGGACCAGCCCCTACAACTTCATATGGTGGTTCATCTTATTTTGTATCATTCATTGATGACTTTTCTAGGAAGGTTTGGGTCTACATGTTGAAAAGAAAGTCTGATTTGTTTTCAATTTTCAAGAAGTTTAGAGCATTAATAGAAAACAGCACTGGTAGAACAATAAAATGTTTATGAACTGACAATGGTGGTGAATTTACTTCCAAGGAGTTTGACAGCTATTGCAAGGATGCAGGGATCGAGAGGCATAAGACCACGGTTTATACTCCTCAGCAGAATGGAGTTGCTGAACACATGAACAGGACTCTTCTCGAGAGAGCAAGGAGTATGCTGAGTAACGCCGGGTTGCAAAAGGAGTTGTGGACGGAAGCGGTGGCAACAGCTTGTTATGTGACAAATCGATCTCCATCGACGGCGATAGATTGCAAGATTCCACAAGAGGTATGGAAAGGACACCCTTGTGACTATTTTAAACTCAGAGTGTTTGGTTGTGATGCATATGCTCTAGTGCCTAAACATCAGCGAACTAAGTTAGATCCAAAGTCAAAAATATATATCTTTGTTGGGTATGGTGTTGGAACAAAGGGATATATATTGTGGGATCCTACTACCCGCAAAATCATCATCAACAGAGATGTAAATTTTAATGAATCCTCTCTTGTACAGTTAGATGTAGATAGTTGATTGAAATAGGATGATGTATCTGATTTTCAGCACATTCAATTTGATAGCATTTCTAACGATAGTCATGATGACCATAGTTCAGATACTAGTCATGAACAGGTTTCAGAACCAGAATATGAATAGAGTTCAGGTTTAGATCATGAACAGGTCTCAGATACTGATCGGCAAGAAGTTCCTACAGGTGGTAGTCAGCCAATCGTGGAAGCGCCAGACACATCCTTAAGGAGGTCGACAAGAATCAAACGGCCACCGAGAAGGTATGATGATTATGTCACTTCTGTTGCATTTACTGCTAATGACAATGAACCTTTGTGCTATCAGGAAGTAATAGAAGGTTCGAAAAGTGACAAGTGGAAAGCAGCCATGAAGGACGAAATGATGGCCTTGAATAAGAACGGAACATGGGATCTGGTGGAGCTTCCAAAAGGCAAGAAAACTGTGGGGTGTAAATGGGTCTTCAAGCTGAAACGGGGTGTGAATGATACAGAAGACAGGTACAAAGCACGACTGGTTGCAAAAGGGTTTTCTCAAAAAGCTGGTATTGACTTTCATGAGATTTTTTCACTAGTGGTTAAAATTGTTTCAATTAGAATTGTGTTAGCATTAGTGGCTTTGTTTGATTTGGAGTTGCAGCAGTTAGATGTTAAGACTGCATTTCTACATGGTGATTTAGATGAGGAAATATATATGGAACAACCAGAAGGGTTTGTTCAGCATCGCAATGAGAAATTTGTCTGCAGGCTCAAGAAGTCATTATATGGCCTAAAGCAATCGCCTCGGCAGTGGTATAAGAAGTTTGATTCTTTCATGTTGAGTCAGAAATATGTTAGAAGTGAATATGATCATTGTGTTTATTTCAAACAGTTGAATAATGGCATATTCATTATCTTGGTATTGTATGTTGACGATATGCTTTTAGCAAGCAAAAGCATAGAAGAAATCAACAGGTTAAAGGCTCAGATGGCAAGGACATTTGATATGAAAGATCTAGGAGCAGCAAGACAGATTTTGGGCATGGAAATTTTCAGAGACAGGAGCAATGGTAAGCTATGGCTATCACAACAAAAGTATATTGAGAAAATACTTTTGAGGTTTGGTATGGATAATGTGAAGCCTGTTTCAGTCCCTTTAGCTTCCAATTTTAAGCTTTCTTCGAGTTTATATCCTAATACATATGAAGAAAAGGATTATATGTCTCGAATTCCATATGCCAATGTAGTAGGATGTTTAATGTATGCGATGGTTTGTACTCGACCAGATATTTCACATGCAGTTGGGGTTGTCAGCAGGTACATGGAAAATTCAGGTAAAGAACACTGGTCAGCAGTGAAATGGGTGCTTCGTTATTTGAGAGGCACAAGTAGTTATTTTATTTCTTACAGTAAGAGTAGTGAATTTGTTTGCGGATATGTTGATTCCGATTTTGCAGGTGACTTGGATAAGAGAATGTCAACTTCAGGGTACGTCTTTACTCTTGCAGGTGGAGCTTTCAGCTGGATGTCAAAGCTACAGAACATTGTTGCTTTGTCCACTACTGAAGCAGAATACGTTGCTGCTTCTCATGCTTGCAAAGAGGCGGTTTGGTTGAAAGGTTTGCTTGGTGAGTTTGGTAGGTTAGAGGACAAAATCAGGTTACTTTGTGATAGTCAAAGTGCAATACATTTGGCTAGGAATCCGGCCTATCATAGTAAATCAAAGCATATTCCAATTAAGTACCATTTTGTAAGACAGGTTATCACTGAAAGGGGAGTCTCTCTTGAAAAGGTGCATACAAAGGAGAACTGTGCAGACATGTTCACGAAACCAGTTTTTTTGGAGAAGCTACGCTGGTGTTTGATTCTCTTGGCTTGCAGAGAAGATAAAATAATAATAACAGGGCATCAGGCGAATTGTTGTCAAGGTGGAGATTGTTGAGATTTTCTGTTTTAGTCAAATAGGCAAAAATCTCTGAAGGATGACAACAATAGGGATTTAGTTCCTAGATTAGCTCCAGGTTGTTGGGAGGGAGTTAATGCCTCCCATATTTGATGTGAGGGAGTTATGAGGCTGTTAGATTCTCTAGGCTATATAAAAGGCAATCATTCGGATGATTTGCTATGAGAGTGTGAGGATTTCTTGATGTAATCTCCAATTTGATTAATATATCCTTGATGCCTATGTTTGGTGGACGTAGCCCAGATTGGTTGGGTGAACCACGTTAATTCTTGTGTTTATGTGCTTGAATACTGCTGTGTGTTTAATTTATTTGTTGTGCACCTGATCCAACAGTGACCTAAGGGAGTGCAATGATCTTCAGTTAATATCTGGACGTATAATAGAAACAGAGGGAGACAAAACAGTTCACATTGAAGATTAGTTACTAATAGAACAACCGCTACAACAAGAGGGTGTAAATAAAGAACATACCCATCAAAAATCAAGTACATCCTCTCCCCCTTTCCCGGAATGATTAGTCATACCACGACCAGTACAATATCCAGACTTTGACATTCTGGGAGAGTTACAAAACCTGTACATAAAAATTCCATTCCTCCAAGCCATTCAAGACATTCCTATATACGCAAAAACTATAAAAGAACTGTGCATAAAGAAATCAAGGAGGAATATAACCACTAACCCTAGAGTCCAAGTAGTTGGTACTTTAACTGACTTGTTATCAGGAAAAGAGACACCTATCAAATACGAAGATCCCGGAAATCCAATTGTAACTGTCCAAATCTATGGTCAAACCTTGACTAACGCTTTAGTTGATCTAGGAGCTGCAATCAATATTTTGACAACCTCTACCTGCCAAAAGCTTGGCATTACATCAGTAGAACCTACTTCTACTTTGCTAGAATTGGCAGACCGATCTGTAGTTCGACCGGAAGGTACTCTATATGATGTCATGGTTTCTGTAGATTCCTCGGAATATCCAACCGATTTCCTGATAATTAATCCAAAAACCTGACTGGGTGGACATCCGCTAATACTAGGAAGACCTTGGCTTGCTACTGTCGATGCCTACATTGGTTGTCGACAGGGAAACATGACCATAACTAAAGGACCAGACATTAAAAATCTAGTTCTATATCCTCCAGCACAGCCAAGCCTTCCAATGATCAAAACTAATCAGTATCATGTGTCATACCTTACTAACAATATCAGATCCCCATTGACCATACAGAAGGCTTTAGATTTTAAGGACCAAACAGAAGATGATGCCATCAATAACTTCATTAGTCAAACTGAATCTAGATCTCACACACAGTGTTTCATGATAGAAGCAACGTTTGATAGTGAGCTAGAAGAAGACCCTTTGAAAGATGCACATGACCAAACAATACCAGTGACTGTCGTTGCCAACAGTAAAGTAGTGGAAATTGAACCTGGTAAGACTCTGAATATCAACGCTAACCTTACACCAGACCAAGAAACAAAGCTCGTTAATCTGTTACGAAAATATCAAGGAGCATTTGCGTGGGATTACCCTGATATGAAAGGGATTGATCCTCAATTATGCACCCACCACATCTATATAGAAAAAGATGCAAGACCTGTTTGTCAGCAGCAAAGAAGACTCAACCCCCATCTAAAAGAGGTAGTAAAAGCCGAACTTCAGAAACTTTTAGATGTTAATTTTATATATCCTATCTCTGACAGTAAATGGGTCTCTCCCCTGGTGGTGGTACCCAAGAAAAATGGAAAATGGATGATTTGTGTGGATTACAGGGAGTTAAATAAAGCCACACAGAAGGATCACTTCCCTCTCCCATTCATAAACCAAGTATTGGACACTCTGGAAGGAAAGAAATTCTTTTCTTTCCTGGACGGCTTCAACTGATACAACCAAATCCAAATTGCCCCTGAAGACTAGGATAAAACTACCTTTACTTGCCCTTGGGGAACGTTTGCCTATCCAGTTCTACCCTTCGGCCTATGTAACGCCCCTGCTACATTCCAAAGTGCTGCCCTTAGCATCTTTGCATATTTAATAAACGATGGACTTGAGGTGTACATGGATGACTTTACACCATATGGAGATGATTTTGACCCAGCTTTAGATACCCTGGAAAAATTCCTACAACGTTGTATCGCTACCAAGCTTTGTCTGAGCCACGAAAAATGTTACATGATGATGACAGAAGGGCTCATTCTAGGGCACTATGTTTCAGCAGCTGGCATCCAGGTAGACCCGGCCAAAATCCAGATTCTTTTGCTTATCCCTACCCCCACTACTCAAACAGAGGTACGCATTTTTCTTGGATTTTCTGGGTATTACAGACGATTTATAGAACATTACTCACGTATTGCTGCACCTCTATATGCTCTAACTGGCAATGTTGATTTCTTGTGGAAAGAAAAATGCGACCAGGCTTTTAAGGAATTGAAGAAGCTTGTATCAACAGCCCCAGTCCTTCGAGGACCAAACTGGAATTTACCATTCCAAATCTCATCAGATGCCTCGGATACAGAAATTGGTGCAGTCCTGGGGCAAGAAGACGACAAAAAACCATATGCTATCTACTATATCAGCAAAAATTTATCCTCTGCCGAACTGAATTATACTATCACTGAAAGGAATTCCTGGTTGTAATACATGTTGTTAACAAATTTAGACATTATATCACAGGCTATCTCGTTGTGTTATAAACAGATCATTTTGCTATCAAATATTTGGCAAATAAACCTGTTACGAATGCTAGAATAACCAGATGGTTGATCTTATTGCAGGAGTTCGATATCACCATCAAAGATGGACCTGGCAAGGAGAACCCTGTAGCCGATTTTCTCTCACGAATACCGAAATCAATTGAAACAGCAGCAGTGGAAGATCAATTTCCTGATGAGCACCTGTTTGTTGTTGCTGTTCGAACACCCTGGTATGTTGTGTCGCCAATTACCTTGCAGTAGGTAAGCTACCGAAACACTTAACCCCTCAGGAACGTAAGCAGATTGTTCAGAAAAGCACTCGATTTTCGTGGATTGGAGGCCATTTGTTCCACACAGGGGTAGATATGCAAATTAGGAGGTGTATTCGAGAAGACGAAATCTTCGACATTTTAAAAGCTTTCCATGACGGACCATGCGGGGGACACTTTGCTGAAAAGAGAACATCACATAAATTATTGCAAATGGGATACTATTGGCCTACAATTTTCAAAGATGCGAAAAAATTTGCACAAGCCTGTGACAGCTGCCAGCGAGCAGGACGACCTGGCCAAGCAGACAAAATGCCTCTGAGACCACAATTGGTCATTGAGCCATTTGAACGATGGGATCTTGACTTCATCGGGCCCATTAATCCATCATCAAATCAGAGGACATACATTCTGGTGGTGACAGACTATGTTACTAAATGGGTCGAGGCCGAATCATTACCTAAGGCTACAGAAGACTCTGTAATACAATTCTTGTTCCATTTGTTTGTACGTTATGGACTTCCGAGAGAACTAATTACAGATGGTGGACCACAATTTGTTGGAAATAAATTAGCTGCAACACTTAACAATTATCATTTCCAACATAAGATTACTACCCCATACCATCCACAGGCAAATGGGCAAGTGGAAAGTAGTAATAAGGTAATAGAATAAATTTTAACAAAAACCATTGCATCGCATAGGCGTGATTGGGTCGCTTGATTACCTGAGGCACTGTGGGCTTATAGAACCACATGGAGAAGTACCACAGGCTATTCGCCTTATCAATTAGTGTTTGTAAAACAACCAATCTTCCCCATAGAATTCGAAATCCAAACGCTACGAACTGCACAGGAAGTCGGCCTAGATCTGAGTGAGGCACAAATCAATCGATTACAACAGATTAATGAATTAGACGAAATCAAGCTCTCTGCATTATAAAATACAGCATTGATTCAATAGCATCGAGCTAAATGGCATGATGCACTTATCAAGAACAAAGTCTTTCATGAAGGAGACTGGGCTCTGTTATACGACTCTTGATTTCAGGACTTCCCGGGGAAACTCCAGACTCGATGGTTAGGACCATACGAAATCCAGAAGGTACATGACAATGGGACCCTTACTCCGATCACAATTGACGGTTCTGGATATGCATTCAAAGTAAATGGCCACCGAGTTCGTCTCTATCGAAAGCCACTCACTCGGGAATCCTTCTGTCAGCAGCTACAACAAGATACTGATATGGAAATTTTAGGAGAGGAAGCGAAATCTTCCTCACCTATAATTTAAGGAATTCATTTTTTCATAACTTGTACATAACATCTTGTATATATGTTTTCTTGATTTTCTTTTTGCATTCTAAGTGTTTCTGCTGTTCCTTTTCAAAACGAACAACACTGGTGTGTTTCTGTTGTTCCTTTTCAAAAGGGAACAACACTGGCGTGTTTTTGTTGTTCCTTTTCAAAAGGAACAACACTTGTGTGTTTTTGATGTTCCTTTTCAAAAGGAACAGCACTTATGTGATTTTGTCGTTCCTTTGCAAAAAGGAACTGCACTTGTGAGATTTTTGTTGTTCCTTTTCAAAAGGAACAGCACTTGTGAGATTTTTGTTGTTCCTTTTCAAAAGGAACAGCACTTGTGAGATTTTGCTGTTCCTTTTCAAAAGGAACAGAACTTGTGAGATTTTGCCGTTCCTTTTCAAAAGGAACAACACTTGTGAGATTTTGCTGTTCCTTTTCAAAAATAACAACACTTGTGTGTTTTTGTTGTTCCTTTTCAAAAGGAACATCACTTGTGTGTTTTTGTTGTTCCTTTTCAAAAGGAACAGCACTTGTGTGTTTTTGTTGTTCCTTTTCAAAAGGAACAACACTTGCATGTTTTTGTTGTTCCTTTTCAAAAGGAACAACACTCGTGTGTTTTGTTGTTCCTTTTCAAAAGGAAAAGCACTTGAGTGTGTCTGCTGTTCCTTTTCAAAAGGAACAACATTTGAGTGTCTTTGCTGTTCCTTTCTCAGAAGGAACAGCATTTGCGATTTTCCGTTGTTCCTCTCAAAGAAACGACATCCTATGAATTTATCTGTATGGATTATTCTCTGAGGAATGCCATTGGCATGTTTTTGCTCTTATTGAGGATGCTTTGCGCCCATGTTCTCCTCAATCTTTTAGATACAGCAATGAACTTACGCGATGAACATAAACCATGATATACCGAAGTCAGCACATCATAAATCGCCATCACTATAAAGCCTAGTATGTATAAGAGGACAAGAGGAGGGACATTAACTTTTCATCCTCGATGTCATTGTCTTATTATCGGCACCCTGGTTGGTGATCTTTATCATGACAATTTCCCTAAAAATCTTTCTTGATTATTACTTAGGAGTAAGAACAAAGGATTTATATATGTCTGTTGGGATGATAAGACTTCTTCCACCATTCCCCACTCTTAAGGAGTGCGGAACCACCCTTATGTGGAAATAAACAAAAAAGATAGGTGCTATGCAAAAACAAAAAGAAAATATGAAAATTGTCAAATGCAGGATAGGGGGTCTCATTGAGAGCTAGCCTACCATGATCATAAGGATGGAAGCGAAGTGGCATTCCCATTACGGCCACCACACCAGGGATATGGTCCGAAGGTATATTAACAAGCAAACCTTGGAACAGGGGGTCTCATCACGAGCCGGCCTGTCCACGTTTCGTGCCTACCTTGTGAATGGAATTATGGCTATCTGGTTACCAAGCCAGCATAATGGCCTGCATTTTGACAAAGCACTCTTTAGAGTATACACAAAGGATCATGGTTCCGGAGGGTGAAATAAACAACCCTGCCAAGGTTATGAACACCTGTTGGCAGCAGAGCTCTGTTAATGGCATAGAAGTCGTAATGGTTACACCAATAGGTATGATATTAAAAAAAAAATTGTCTCTTATATCCTTTGAATAGATCATATGTCACACCCCGATGTATATATCGCATGAATATTCATTACCACAAATCATGGCAACGGAACTGACAATGACCACTGGAGATTTTGTACGCTTGACAGACGTCCCATCCCCCGGCTCCTCATTATATCACACAGGCTCTTAAGTAAAACACGATCTACCTTTTTGCCTCGATTTCGACATTTCTTTGTTTTTCTAAAACATGGCATAATTTCATATGATGTTCTTTATGACTTGACTTCCGACTGGCTGTTGCTCCTCTCTTTGATGGCTGGGGACAGCCTATCAGATCGCGGGGGGGAGGTAACCTCATTACTCCATGGATTACATGGCTACACACCATTCGGACGAGATAATGTACGAAGGAATAGCATGGGTTAACGGTATGATGATTCCATTTTACGGAAATTGCCGTCCACGATCCTTTTTTCGTTGCATGCTCTGTGATCTTTTCCAAAATTTGGCGACGATCATCCTCTTTGCGTCGCAAGCACCACAAGCAGTTGTTGTTCCATTAAGAATTCTGAGTAGAATCATGGGGGGAAAGACGGTCCGAAGCGAACCTCACGAGCTGACAGTCTCCACTGCTGCCCGCAAAATCCTGGAAAACGCAAGGTGGTTGAATTATTTCAGCCGCCTGCAAGAATCAAATGAAGCAGTGGCGTTGGAATTCCTGCAAAATTTGCAGGAAAATTACTCTATAGTAGGAGGAAAGAGGTTAGCGGTCACGGAGGACATCATCGCAGAAGTCTCGGGACTACCAGCTGCTGGACCTGTATGGATGCTGAAAAAGGAAAGATTACAAAAGGCTATGGAAATTTTCCAGGACGAAGGCCAAAGCTTGACAGTCAAAGGGAAAGGAGTTCTGCCGGCAACACTAGGGGAACCCTGGACCGAGCTAGCAAAGACAGTGCAGAGTTATATCACCTACGAAGGGAGGAAAGACGTGGTAAGACCTCGTCACCTGAAACTTTTAGCTGTTTTAAAAGGAAAATGTTCTGTAAATCTCCCTGCACTTTTAAATTCATTATTACATGACGCGGCCCGAAGCCTGAAGAAGGCCTAGCACATAGATGCAGTCGTTAGCCACCATCGACTAATTCGATTGATAGTGAGCCTAAGTCTCACTCAACAACAAAGCACTTGGGAGGAACTTATCGCAATAGTCGAGGGGGGATCGGCTGCACCACCCCCAAAACCTGAACAGTCCTCTAGCACGCCGGAACAATCAGAGAGACGCAAGGAGTCAGCAGCAGAAAGACATGCTGCTTCAAAATGAAAACAATCCTCCGGTACACCAGAACGACCAGAGGAACCCAAAGAACTTGCAGGCACACCCGAACAACCTGAGAGACCAAGGAAATCAACCCGGCTGGCCCAGATACAAGGAAGGCTGGAAAAGATTCAGGGAACCACGGCCCAGCCAATTGAAATTGTGGACGAACCTCCAGAACCAGAAGGAGGACCCTCCGAAGGAAATGCTGAGCAATCAGGGGCCGAGGCTGACCACCCGGAAGGAGGAATTGAAGAAAGAGATGAGCACTCTGAGGAAGAAACAATCACCAAACAGGGCAATCAAGAAGAAGAAGTAGTACAGCCAGGGGGTATCCTGTTGCAGGACCCTATGGGTGAGGAGGAATTGGCAGCAGCCCTGGCCAATATGGGGGAATATGGCCAGCCCTCCAGCACAGCAGGCATCCCTAATGGACCCGCGGAGGAAGAATTACCCGAGGAAGTGCATGCAGAAAAGGCAGGGGAAGAAAACCTGCCTGGTTATGGTAATGAAATGGAAGACAACAACCAGGGACAATCTGTCCCCAAGATGCCGGAAGATATCCTAGACGAAGAAGGAGAGGACTTAAGGGCCAAACCCTCTGCCAAGGCAAAGGAAATTAAGAAATTAAGGAAGAGACAGCAGAGGTTGCTGGGCACTATAGCCAGGCTCTGACAGCAAATTCGAATTTTGAAAGCCAACTTGAGAATACAAAGGACCGCAAGGAAAAGGAAGAGGGCCACTGCAGCAAGAACCCCGAGGACAAGAAGACGGCAGACCTATACCCGTTTTGTTGGTCAAAACCCCATCAAGAGACCTACTTCCAAGGAATAGACTGTTGTTCCAAATGACATCGAGGAACAGGTTGTTGTTCCAAGTGACATGGAAGAACAAACTGCTGTTCCAAATATCGTGGAGGGATAGACTGCTGTTCC
Source organism: Pinus taeda (assembly GCA_000404065.3). Classification (NCBI taxonomy): domain Eukaryota; kingdom Viridiplantae; phylum Streptophyta; class Pinopsida; order Pinales; family Pinaceae; genus Pinus; species Pinus taeda. The sequence continues at coordinate 173,001 of APFE031643578.1, read as the reverse complement.
ATCTGACCCTGAAGAACGGAAGGACATTCCAATGGAACAGTAAGAGGCTCCGATGGCAGGAGGACCACAACAACCCTTTATTCGCGTTAAGAAAGAAACACAAAGCAAAGAGGCCCAAACTGAAGCACCACCCTCAGGGGTAATTCGGGTCCTAAACTCTAAGCAGCGTAATAGAAAGGTCCAGGTTAAACTCCCAGCCTCTACAGCTTTATGGAAAAAGGATCCAAAAACAAGGACCTTGCACAAAATGATGAAGGAAGCTCAGCAAGAAGCTGAGAAGCTGCGAGAACAAATAGTCCCTAGGGAGAAATACGAAGAGCTACAACAGCAACTTCGGGATATTAGTCAATCCGAGAGCCAGGCCTTTGAAGGATGGCAAAAGGAGCAGGAAAAGGTTGCTAAGGTAACTCGTGGATTAGATAGTGTTGTTAAGCAGATGGAGACTGTGTGTTCCTTGTATAATGACGTTTTGACTTGTAGGGCCCCTGCTAAAAATTATGCTTTATTTTTGCTTGAACGATATTTGCGATTGAAAATAAAATCCGTTAGGGCAGGAGCACCTATCCACATCAACACTGTTAATGATTTTATAGACTGTTGCAAGCATTATGGAGTTAAGGTTCAAAGGTTATTGTGCAAATTTTACTTGCAAAACCTTGTGCTAGACCAGGAAACTGATTTAAATCCTGGCCCTTTTGTTGGCGATATACAATTCCAAGACTTTATCTCATTTGGGGTTAATCAGTTGAAATGGCTCAAAGCTTATAACACCTTTCAGAGACAAGAGAATAGCCTAGACTTATGGGTACGTGCCGAACCTAGAGACCCAGTGATGCTATGGAGAGAGCATAGGAGCCTTATGAGGATCCCGGGTGTCATCGAGATATTAGGACCCATGCACGAAGACTTGATCTGACATAGTCTTGAATATTTCCTGACTATTAAAGACCTTTCCATCGATGCTGCAAAATTTCGATACCGGACCTCTAGCCCAAACATCCAGCTTAGGGAACCATTCAAATACGAGAATTTTGAGCTGGCTGCCAGCCGATTGAACCTTTATGGGGAACGTATTCTGCAAGCAGGGCCATCCTGGTTGGGGTATCGATTTCACAGTCCAATTATTTGGCACCCTGCACCCGGATATCAGGCCTTGTATGAGATGCCTGCAAATCAAATAGATCAGTTCCTTGATAATCTAGTTGCTCATCACGGTTGTCGGCCTCCTCACGAGATCCCCTCTCCGGCCTATTCTCTCACCGCCTTGCATGTCAACTATAATGTTTTCATGAGGCCATGAATCAGAGTAAGCAGGGGGGTGTGTGGAGCACTTGGAAGGTATGCTTTTGACAAGCAATTTAGTGGTTTTTCAATAATAATTGTAACCTTTTCTGCATTTTGAATTCAAAGAAGATAAAGGATTTTAATAAAATGTGCAAGAATTGACAAAGGAAGCTCAATTATTAATAATTGTCATTTTTTATGCAGGAAGACGTGGAAGCAAGGAGTTGCCGTCCAAAGGGGAACCGGATGCGAACAAGATCGAGCAAATCAGAGCTGAATAGTCCAGGAAAAGAATGCGGGATACCGAGTCGGCGAACGCGAGAAAGAAAAGATAAGGATTAACCGATTGGCGAATCCCTCGGGATCTTCGATCCTGAGGGATCGCTATTTTACTTATCTTTGATTATCTAGATACCTTCGTCATTACTTTTATATAAAGGAACAACGTCATTGAGCAAAGAGGACTACTGTTTTTATAATTTTAAGTTTTAGAACAAACTTTGATCATCGAGTCTCACTGAGACCTGGTCTTGTTATACTTTTGTTGATGTGATTAATATAAAAGACTTGGTGTTTATTTCATCTCTGCGTCTGGAGTAACCTAAGGCGGTGTACCATTGGCAGCTAAGGGCCCGGCTCCGAAGGAAACTTGCTTTTGTATCATTATACGGTGATTTGTGTGTGGTTTGTTTATCTTTATTACTTAGTAATCTGATACATCTTTCATATGATATGCTATGCTCTGTTATGATCAATATATGAATGATTTCTCCATGTAATGACTCTGCACTATACAATTGGATCTATTCAAGGTTGAATTGCATCTTTAATCAGCTATTTCTATAACAGAGTGTCGATATGAATGTTACTGTCATTGGATCCATGTGAAATAATATTTGTGGGACTTGAACGTAACGTTACTCTGTTTAGCAACATAGTTATATCATTCATCATTCTCAGATTGCTATATTAGTATAGAACATGTACATACGGTTGATGCTTGCTGTTCCATAATTCATCAAGGATTGTTGTTCCATTTTGTTATTGTTGTTCCATTTTACTGTTGTTCCATTTTATTATTGTTGTTCCATTCTACTGCTGTTCCATTCTACTGCTGTTACATTAACTGTTGTTCCATTTCCATTTTGTTGTTCCATTTTACCTTCTGCCGTTTTATTTACCTACCTTTGTTGGTTTGGTGTGAGAGAAGGTCTAAGGCTGTAGTGAGCCTCAGCAAGACACTGCCTAGCTCCCAGACCTATCAATCCATGCTCTAATTTCCTTTCTTTATCAGTTTCTAGAGGGATGGGTTATTGCTTCCGTACCCTTGACTGATCAACTGTCTTGTGTGATTCTATCTTTTAGATTAGTTTAGTTACAGCTTAGCATCTGATCCCTTTTGTATCTTCTGAACACTATACTACTAAGCATTACTCAGACAAATAGCCTCGGATTGAGCTACTCTTTGCAATAACAAAATGTTCCCGGATTGATTTATTAATGTGGAATAATTAGAGGTGTGAGAGACCCTATTTATAGCTCTACAATCCCCTATCCCAAGTTCCCTTTCCCAAAATCCCAAATGTAAATTCCCAAAGCCCTAATCCTATACAAAAACTCCCAAAACATCCCATGTTTCCCTGATTAAAATCTATCCCAAAAGTCTCAAAATTCCCCACTATTTTTCCCTCCCCTTACAGTCCCTCATTTCACTGTTTTCCCTTGGTGGCAGAGGTCAAACACATCATCAAAAAAAAAATGCAGTTCAATACAGTTTGATATATCAGCACCTATTTCTCCAAGACATTTAACCTACCAGTAGCCATGGCATCTGATCCTTCATATGATTATGAAGAGGAGACCCAAAGTGACTCACCCATAGAGGGACATGCACCTAGGAGGCCTCATAGAGGTGGCAAACATATCAGAGAAGAAACAACCACTCTTGCTGAGTTACAGGCCTGCCCACTTGCCATCTCTTGTTTCTGACATCAATCATGTTATGAATTTTGTGAGAAGGTTGCTAGCATTCAGTTTCATCATGAGTTGGCTCGTATGTTT